>PQWD01001192.1:0-26312 GCA_019425675.1 Leucinodes orbonalis
GTCCTTGTGGCGTCACGCCTTAGGGTTGCCGCTAAAGCTCAAGCGAGGTCTTTTCAATAATGCCCACACGTTGTAGACAAGTTATAAATTCATACAACGACCTATATGGTGTAATGGTCGAGACATCGGCATCTACACCAAGGGTTTGGGCGATCCGGCATTACAAACATTTGTGTGCATGTACGTGTCTGTTGGTTTGGTCTGGATGTTTCTTTGTATAATGTGTAGGTTTTTACAAAAAAAATGTGTATAAGTATGTTTATCAGTTGTTTAGAACCTAACTACAAGGTGGCGCCTTAACATGGGGCTAGATGGCGCTATGGGAATATCAATGATATTTATTTATTTACCCCAAAGTGTCAGTTATATTTTGATATTCTAGCAATGATTTAAATAAGTATGAATTCGTGATATGCTCAAAAACAATCGAAAAAAATGTTCCGAATGCAGTGACAGCACACATACACATATATGAATTTCGAACACATTTACCTAAACAAAAGAGTACAAACTGTAACTCTCTTCGGCGGTTCGTTTTTGAGCACGGATGGCGTATCTACCTTTATAATATACAGAATATCATTTCAAAGTCAAAGTCAAAGTCAAAAACATTTATTTCAAATTAGGCTTACAAAAAGCACTTATGAACGTCAAAAAATATACAAAAATATAATAAAAACGATTAAAATACTAAACTAAAAATATGAGTTTTGATGCTTTGAAAAAAAAGCGCTTCAGTGGTTGGCCTGTTGAGAAAGAAGCACCAAGAAAACTCAACAGTGTAGCCTTTTTTAAAAACATTCATTAATGTAACAATATATCATAAACACTGAAATAGCTGAGCAGTTTAAGACCACGGATTTTTATCACATAAATATTCGTCAATAGTGTAGTACCCTTTTTTAGAAAGGTGTTTTTTATTCTAGCTTTAAACATGTGTAAAGGTAACTCGACAATATTTTGCGGTACCTTATTGAAAAACTTTATACATCTTCCTATAAAGATTTACCTACTTTATGTAGTCTCAAGTCCGGAACAGCAAGTTTGTTTCTATTTAGTATTAAAATTGTGTGAGTCACAATTTTTTTTAAAGGTATGATAGTATTTACGGACGTAAATTAAATTTTCATAAATATATTGTGATGCTATAGTCATTATATTTATTTCTTTAAAAAGTTCCTTAAGAGAGTCACGGGGTCTAAGGTTGTAGATAAAACGAATAGCTCTTTTTTGTAGTACAAATATATTAATGTCGGCAGCTGAACCCCACAACAGTAGACCATATGACATGACACTATGAAAATAACTGAAATAAACCAATCTTGCTGTTTCTACATCTGTCAAAGCCTTATCTTCCTAACAGCATAAGCTGCCGAGCTAAGTCTACCAGCCAGTGATTCAATGTGAGGCCCCCATTGTAACTTTGAATCTAAAGTTATACCAAGAAATGCAGTGGAGTTTACAAGTTCCACTTGATCATTATTCACAGTTATGTTGGTCTCGACCTGCCTTACATTGGGCATAGTGAATTTTATACATTTAGTTTTTTTTGCATTAAGTAAAAGATTATTAGCAGTAAACCAATGCATTACTTGAGACAGAGCTCTATTTACATCGTCAAAAGTCGCCTTACGTCTGTTAACATTAAAAATCAATGACGTATCATCAGCAAATAGAACTATATCCGAAAGACTTTTACAATAGTAAGGGAGGTCATTTATATATATTAGAAATAATAGAGGGCCTAAAATTGAACCCTGGGGTACTCCCATGCGCAAAAGGGCACCATGCGACTTTGTGCCATTAATACAGACTTTTTGAACTCTTTCAGAGAGGTAAGATTCTACAAGACTCAATGAGCATTCTGATACACCGTAATGTCTCAACTTTAATAAAAGTGTTTTATGGTCGACGCAGTCAAAAGCTTTAGACAAATCGCAAAAAACTCCTATTGCATCATGTTTGTCCTCCCAGGCATCAAAAATATGCTTAATAAGTGCAATCCCAGCATCAGTAGTATTTTTATTTTTTGAAGCCAAACTGTTTTCATGTAATAATTGTTAACGTTAAAATGTGAAAGCAACTGATTGAATATAATTTTCTCAAATATTTTACTTAATGCAGGTAAAATAGATATGGCCTAAAGTTAGATGGATCACTTTTATCACCGGATTTAAATAATGGTATTAATTTACTGTATTTCATTAAATTTGGAAAGAGACCTTTATCTACACAAGTATTAAATATCAATGCTAGATGGGGTGCAATACTATCAATAATTACTTTTATGATATGAGTAGAAATACCCCATAGATCTTCTGTTTTTTTAATATTTAATTCCTTGAAAGTTTTGGTTATTGTGTCTGGAGTTATGTGCTTAAAGCTAAAATTTTTTTTGCATTCAGAAACACTAGATGTCAAAAGAGAGCCAGCAATGGAAGAGCTTGAATTTAAAGTGCTGGTTGTTTCAATTGGAATATTGGTAAAATAATTTTCAAATACACTAGCTACTTCGAGATCCGCGCTAACAATATTATCGTTAATTTTAATGGAGAAATTATTATCGCGACTCTTATTCTTACATGTTTCTTTATTAATAATATTCCAAGTGGCTTTAATTTTATTACCAGAACCTATTATTTTGTTACGCAAATAGATCGACTTGGCTGTGTGACAAACTTTTTTAAAAATTTTTGAATAATTTCTAACAAAGGCAATAAATATTGGATCCGAAGATGTAGCTTTCAAGTTATATAAATTAAAAAGTATATTTCTACTTTTATATATGCCTGGTGTCGCCCAATCACAGAATTTGGATTTAAATTATTTACTTTAATTGATTTTGTTAAGAATATACAATCATAGGTACTTTTGATAACATTAAATAAGTTTTCATATAAACTGTCTATATTTGATACATTATAATGCAATTGAGAAATTTTTTGGTCAACAAGAGCCTTGTATCTATTAATTCGGTTCTTATTTACTGGCCTATAAACAATATCTATATTTTTAGAGACATGACAGTGCTCAAATTGTGCCCACTGTCCACTATGGTCTGATTGTAAGCAATTAATTATTGATTTTGTCTCAAATAGTTATAATCAGAAGATGGAGGTCTATTACACAAACTATAATAAACTGCTCAAGCTCTATACAGGAAAGTTCAATAGTTCGCTCAATAGAGTGTTCAACAATATCTTTGCGTTCTTTAAATTTTAAATTATCTTGTAATAGTATAAGTGATCCACCTCTAATAGCAGACACTCTCATAAACAAACTACCCAACTTATAATTATCTATATTAATATAACAATTATGTTGCCTTATCCAGTGTTCAGTAAGACATAATACATGTACATTTTTATGTTCTAAGAATAACCCTACTTCTAGTCTTTTGCCAGAGAATCCTTGAATGTTCTGATGAATACATTAAAATAATTGCTAATTGGCTTCTCTGTTGTCAAATGCATAGTCTTAGATATGCAAGAGTTTGCCTATGTCTTATTATCTATTTAAATGATTTGGAACAAACTCCAAAGTCCTTAAAGTATTTTTATTCTGCTCAAAAAAGCAGGCTGTATAGCCATATTATTGGCTAAATATTTAAAATAATAAGATAGGAGTTTGCTATTTGTCCCTTCAAATAATTTGAAAGATATAATTACTTTTGTCACTAACAATTAAAATTTAACATTTATTAATGTCAATCCAAATGAAATAATTTATTATTGGTTAAAAACTATTGAATCCAATGTCAAATTTAGTTTAAATCTAATATTATTTTCTTCCTGTGGCACATTCTTACTGTATGGTAATGTGAACAAAAAATTTTTTAACATTCAATAAACACAAAGAATTATAATTTTATCAGGCTCCTTTTTGTTCATATCACCACGGTTGCCTACAATATGATTAATATTGTTTTACTATCAAATGATAATTCAAAATTTTTTTTATCAATTCAGAGTAAGGCACTCCTGGTGAACAATGATTAAGCACTCGCTGTCCCAAACAAGTACTCAAAATTTGGCCCATATGTTTTCCTATACCATCGCTAAACATAACTATATTACTATCACTTTGTTACATAATTTCTATCAAAAGACCTATCAGGATTGTTGGATGTCAATGGGGAGGGACCGACACTGGTACCATAACCTGTCATTGAACCAGATGGACAGTCCGGAGAGTCAGTGACTGAGTCCGGGCTACCCATAAGCTGATTCATCGCAAGAATATGTTCAGCATATTCCTTCTTGTTCAAATTATACATATTTGTGATATGGTCTAATTGTTCTTTGAGACTATTGATTTCTGACTGAAACAAATTAATTTGAGTCTCATGCTTTAATAAATTATTATTTAACATTATGGAATACACATCTAATTCATACCAAACGTCTGCGCTCATTTATACATTTAAACATTGCTATATGTTCGGTTTTCCTCTTTATTAATTTCCTAGTTTTATTTATAAATCTATTTATCCTTACATATTTTCTATACTTGTTTTTGCTCCACTTCAATGAACCTTCTACAACTGGTGAATTAATTGTGACATCATTGGTCAAGTCAATAACAGTTGATGAGGTACTAAGTGGAGCAGAAACTAGGCTGGGTGCACATACACACTACATCTCAAACAGACTTGGTTCTGGCGCTACAGTGTCAATCTTCTCTGTCTCCATGTTGGATATGTGGTGATGGGCCTCCTGTAGTCCTGCTCCAACATGGAATGCGCTTAAGTCCATGCACATATCATCGCTGCACTGGCCAAACATCTACAATTCTTGAAGTCTGTTCCGTTCTGAATCTACTAATAAGTACCTAGTATGCATCTCAGCCATTTCTTTTTTTAACAATGTATTCCTATTTAAGACATCCAACATTTCCTTTTCACTGTCATCTCTTTCCTCATACAATTGATTGACCAACGCCTTAGCAGTTTTTAGTTCATTTAAAGTCAGCTCCAACTCACGAGCTACGGCACCACGGGTCTGCATTTTGATTATTTAAATATAAAACTTCAAATAAATGGAGATGTTGGTTAATCAATTAGGAGGTTGACTCAATGTTTATATTGAGATAACCTCTTCGCGCGTCTGACAGGCACTCAGATTTCGATTTCTAGTCAGGAAGTCAAATGTTTTTCATAAATATAATATATTTGCAGTATAATTTAAACTAATTACCTTTGAAAAACGATGACAATGATTCACAATAATTTGAAATTGAAAATGACAGTTGCCGGTTACCTTTCAATTTCCAGATACTTGCACTAACACTGGTTTTAACCACACAACTATGTTTGTTTACACTTATTCTATGTTTAAACTTGTCTAGCAATGATATTTAGGCCTTATTTACGTAATTAATATTAAATATTAAAATAAATATACGGGACAAGTTTAATCAAATGTCACCAGAGGTGTTGCCAACAGCAAAAAAAGATTGATTCTAGGTTGTTAAGGCTATACTGTGTTGGAAGACCTTGTCCGTGCAGTGGGTTTCCCACTGGGGTAAATGATTGTTATCAGCTTATGCTGATGATGATTGATGATCGTTGGCTGAATCATCTGATTGTCTCAATAGAAATATGATTCGATGATTTGGTGGGCACGTCAAGCCAACCGGTCTCGACTACAATCTTTAAATATTACCTAGTTGTTGACACCCACCAATCCGTCTTGGGCCTTCGTGGTGGTTTACTGCCCAATCTCCCCATGGCCATCTTGTGCAGAAAAGACCTGCCCTATGCCAGTGCCCTGAATTAGGACTTGGGGCTTGATGTATTATATCCCAAATTAGAGTTGCAGAACTATCGATAGTTGACCTTGAAAAATAGTCGATAGCACGATATTCCTATCGAAAATATCGATAAACTGCAATACTTGCTATATAAATATATATTATATTAAATTATTATATATAATAGTATCGATATTGGAAGTTAGGAGATACTACTGAACTTTGCTGATACTATCTAATAAATTGTAAGTAGCTGTAAGGATCACATGTCAGAATCGATTTTTTTTAAAAATCAATAAATATTTTATTATATTATTATTTATCTACCTTAATAAATAACATTTTGGTAAAATCTATGGAACCCTTTTCCCAGCTAGTGACAACCTGAATCGTTTGAATTACTAATTGTAGTGTGACAAAAACGCAATGCAAGGTTACAACTTTTATTAATTCATCGTTTTATTTAGAAATGTTTACATAATTTGTTGGAAAGTTTGCTGGCTCGTTAGAAACGAATTTTTGTGGCTTTCTCTATAGCGAAGGAATTTACTGATAGCTTTAACCGTTTGCTCAGTGAAGCTGTAAAGGCCATGTTTAAAAAAAAACATATTTATTTAAACAATCACGCAATTTTGATGGAATACAACGTTTCGGTGTATTTGCAATACATTATTCGTAGAATGATTTGATGAGTTTATTCAAACAATGAAACCTTAATCTAGACACCGGTAGCCTGTCAAGCCAAGTTCAGTAACAACTGGCGCGCAGCACGGTTTGTCATTTACACGAATCATTTCGAGCTACTTTTTACCGCTTCACAATTCAAAAACTATTTCACATAAACGAATTCAAAAACTATTTCAACAAAGGCATATATAATACTAGCTTTTGCCCGCGGCTTCGCTCGCATTAAATTCGGGATAACACGGTACTTTCATTTATCACTATACATAGGATTTCCCCTCCCACCAACTTTAAAGGTTTCGGGGTCAATTTCAGATTTTTTTAGCAAAAATATGTTATAGTGAGCTAACCTTAAAAGATAGACATATGCTGTCGCGGACTTTGTGTAGACCTTTAAAGAAGAACAATACTCTCATACATGACTTTTGTGTACTATAACAGTTTACGCAGCGTACGCAGCGGAAGCTCCAAGTATGAAAAATACCCCCGATTTTGAAACAATTTTCATTGCTGCTCCGCTTCTATTACTCGTAGCGTGATGATATATAGCCTATAGCCTTCCTCGATAAATAAGCTATCTAACACTGAAAGAATTTTTCAAATCGAACCAGTAGTTCCTGAGATTAGCGCGTTCAAACAAACAAACTCTTCAGCTTTATATATTAGTATAGATTAACTTGGCTCTCATTTCAAACTTATGTTCTGAATAGACCTAATATAAGTACTTAATATTGCAGTGTATTGTATTTCGTGAGGTTACGTCAGCCATGATGAATTTGTTGACGCAAAGTATGGAAATAGTTTTAGAAACATATTTGTCATCCCTAGCCAAATATACTATATTATTATACAGCTAAACGTTGGTTTGGTCTAGATTTTGAAGATTAATCGATTGCGTCTAATTTTTATTTTGTTTATGATAGTTTTTTTAGAGATAAAAGTTTAAAGTAAGAAATCAGTTTTGTAGTCAGTGTTTCTGATTACTTATTTTTTCCCGATATGAATCATAATGTTATTATATGTATAAACCTTGAATTACTCTATCTATTAAAAAACGCATTAAAATCCGTCACGTTGATTAAGGGACACGGACATAGGACAGAAAAAGCGACTTTGTTTTATTATACGTTTGTAGTGATAAGAATACATAACACTCCTTTAGGACAAGTAATCTGCGGTATTGCAAAAACAAATAAAAATTCATGACGATTTAAGGATGAATTTGGGTATTTAAAGAAAATAATAAAACTTATCACGCTTAAGAAAAAATTAAAACATGTGGGTACTAAATTTTACGTTCTGTTGTAGCTTTCTAATACTGTGACGTTTAGGTATTGGTACGACAACAGTGACAGATATCATCCCGTGAAACAGGAGTGTTGTGCACTTTTGTGTTTCGGGATGAGGGCACTGTAGCTAGTGAATTTACCGGGTATAAGAGACCTAACATCTGTGTGTGTTGATGGATGAAATGCAACTGTCTATCAGTCTCCTTCAATGCCTTTCTGCCATGGTCAGGCGTATCACTTACCACAAAGGGAACGTCCTGATCGTCCTGTTCACGTTGTAACATAAAAAAGAAAAAGTGCACCTATTATATTTGCGCATAAAATTATAAAGATTTTATCTGCCTTTAGTCCGTTGCCTGGCAGAGACCTGCCACACAAGGTTACGAGGAGATCGAAATGTTATTATAGACACGGGGCTTTATTTTCACCCATTCTAATGCCCATATAAATGCTTATGATTTTGTTTTGAATAAATAAATAGTCCGGTCTTACATATATTTTTATATTCACTAGGTGGTACACTCGGCACTGAGTCGTCTAGGTAGGTACCACCGCAGTGCCAGCTATCGTCCGTGAAATAGGAGTGTTATGCAATTTTATTTTCGGGATGAGGCACCGTAGCTAGTAAAATTACTGGGTATAAGCTACTAACATATATTGTCTCGGGTGTCGCCGCAGTGTGGCAGTGTGAATAATGACTGTCATGGTCAGGCGTATAACTTACCATCAGGTGAGCGTTCTGATCGTAACATAAATCATTGTTTATTTATATGATAATTTCTATTGTTACAGGAAGAAACTGATAAACAGTCTAAAGAAGAAAATGCAAAGAACCGTCCGCGTCCAGAATCAAAACCTATATTATCTAGAAGTTTATCTTAAGCGTAGCTTAGGCGAACTATGATATTATAGCCTCTTAAGCTGAAAAGTATTAAATCAATCAGTCAAATGCAGTCGTATCCCTTCGAGGTACGCTTCCACTCGTCGAGCCTTTCGGGCTCTTACAGTCCACTTTCACCTCATCGTCGAGTCTTGACAAACCTTACTTCAGAACCACTAGCGGTACATACGTAACTTCTACCTTAGGAGCAACTACGGCGACCGGACACAGAGTTCAGATCGCGATTGTCCGATGTAGACGGCAAAGGGAGAGGAAGACCTCACTAGTCGAATATTCTAGGTCTTCCCGAGCCCCCAGCGTCACAGACTCGGACAGCGGCATATCCAGGTACAGATCGACAGAAGCGAGAGCAGATCGCGCGATATTCAACGACGAGAAGCGAAAGCGGCAAGGCGTCTGAGCCGTCGAGGAACAAACGAAGTGCCATCAGCTCGGCAGCTCTCGCCATGTCCACGGCGGAGTTTGTACAACAAGTATTCGCCCGCGAACTATGTCCGCTAACGCAACGGATCAAGGAACAACAGAATCAGAACAGCTACGGGGAGATATCGAGGTCGAAGTCGATATCCAACGATATAGGCGGCCGCCGGCTGCCGACACGAAAACGACAAGGCGTGCGAGAACTCTACAGCGTCTACCATCACGGAGGTGAGCATTACATTACTTTTGTCTACTGGTTTTGGATGTCTGCGAAATTTGATTTTCGTCACGTTGTGTTTGATAGTTGTGAAGTGTAGCGTATGATGTGCATTTTTCATTTATACTCAGTATTAGCATTTGGCAGTTTGACAATGTATGAAATTATGTGATGGCAGATACTTGAAATTAGAAATCTATTGATATAGGCGGATTTATATAAGAAACAAATTAAGAAAACAAAGATTGCATTTTTAGGACCAGTCTTTTTATCGTGTAAATCATCAAGTTGAAATTTGGTTTTGTCCAATATCGGACCCTCCGCCCCTAAACATGGTACATAGTGGGGGGCTGAAGTTAGGTCAGACTAGTTCTTAGGCTAAACGTGAATTGAGGCATTTAATTTACACTTCTTGACACGTCTCGATGATCGTCTCTTATTTCGGCGATGAGTGATTTTTAATCCATTTTTTTTGTTCACTCTTCGGTTGTTTTCGGATTTTTAACACAATAGAAAATGAATTGTGTCTTTTGAATATATGCAACTATGGTGGATAATGAGTTTATGAACATGTATTAACAATTCATATATCACCCTCCGTCAGTCGGGTAAAAAGTAAATTGTATTTCAAGAACTACGCACTGCGGTGGTTTTAACAAAGACGATCAGTAGGTACTTAATCTACCACCTAGTTGACTCTATGGTTAAAACCATAAATGCCTACCCGATATTCACCTTGATAGTTATCATTAGTGGTTTGCAGCAGTGCGAAATAATTAGACCATTCATAGCAATCATTAACAAATTCTAACATATCTTCTATTGATATCGTGATAATAATAAGGTCGCCTGGGAACTGTCTTTCTATTGCTTAAGATAAATAATCATAATCAATAAATGATGGAATCAATTGTTAAAATTAAATATTTAGATAGTAAAGTGCATATTCAAGGTTTTAGATTATAAAATGAATATTTATTTTAGCTTTCTACCATGTAAATTGCGGATTGCTCTATACATAGGAAACATAAACCTGTTTCCTCTTTTAATCCTTATATAAATGCCCAACAGAGTCCATAACACTGATCCCACTTTCCCGTGACATCCTATGTACATTGTACATTTCTTGTCCTTATCGAGTCGATATAGATTTTCAAATTAATAATGCGACCATTATTGGACCACTTTGATCGCCTTACAATTGCCATCCAGAGGTCTCGGAAACCGCACGAAGATGGACATTTCGGGGAAGACAATAAGTGTTCTATTATCAGAGCACCACAGTCTCTGAGACTGCCTCTGGAATAACCCCATCTTACCGATTTTCACGGCACCGGCCAACACTGCCCGCAGTCTATTCACAGTTTTCCAGACCGCCAGGTACATTATCATCATCATCATTAGCTCATTATAAATACCCACCGAGGAGCAAGAGTCTAACCGTATAGGGTGTACAGTCCTGAGTCGTCCTCGGGGCCCTGTGCGGAATGGCCGGCTTTCACGCATAACTTTGAATTTTTTATTGACGTGCGCAGGTTTCCTCACGATGTTTTGCTACACTTAAGAGCGTCGGATTACGTAATATATTTTCAAAATTCGAAGTCATTATTTTCTGTCTTTCGAAACAGTATGCGGCGAGATTTGAATCTGCGTCTCCAGATCGAAAGGCAACAGTCCACACCAATGACCCACGGCGCTCCATTACATTATGTTTTTTGGCAATAAATGATTGATTATTGAGTAATGAAACTTCCACCCATTTTAGAAAAGTGAGAGAATTAGAAAGAGACAAATAGTGAAAAAAAACAAGCAAATTTTAGAAATTTAACAAAGGTCAAGTTTAACGTTCTCAAATGTATTCCGCTTGTTGTTTGTTGTTTGTGCGTTGAATTACTACGTGTAAGTATTTACATACCGTGACGTCATGAACGCATGACGTATGTACACAGACTTTGTTAATCGCATAATACCATTTGTCGTACATGACTTGTATATACACTCATAGTTAAATACCCGCGGCTTCTTTTTCCGATAGATTCATGTTTTTAAGTAACGTGCCTTAATGGTGTGGACTGTTGCTTTCCTACCGGGAGGGCGAGGGTTCAAATCCGCTACGTGGCAATATGATTTTGAATTTTCGAAATTATATGTACGTTTATCCGAAGCTCTTATAGTAAAGGAAACATCGTGAGGAAACCTGCGCACGCTGCGAGAGATTCGAAGGTTGTGTGTGAAGTCGTCCAACCCGCAATGGGCCCGCGTGGACGACTAAGGCCTAATACCCTATACAGAGAGGCTCGTGCCCCTCGGTAGGTACGTTTAATGAGCTAATGATTAATGAATTTTTTAAAGTTAATTACACGAGAACCTGTAATAATGTAACAAAAATATGTATTTCAAACATGTTGTTACAAAGAACCGATGGCCGACGAGGGGAAAGCTTCTCGATGGCGTTCACGAAACTAAAAGAAGTTCAGTTACTAACTTGTGACGTAATATGTGAAGTCTCAATATCTCGTATTTCATTGTGTATCAACCTTTGGTTCGCCTACCCTGTACCACGCCAATTCATAATTTATAAATAATGAACCAAATACGATATTTTTTCGAAATAAATGAGCATTGAACCCACGACTCCTAGCTCTAAATGGCACCACCCAGCCTAACAAACAATGCCCAGTTTCCGGGTGAGCGGGTAGCGATGATGCTGACGTTATGTCCAATGATCAATGATGACACAAGGTCACCGGTTCATTTCCAGGATCGTTCTCTTGTGTGTGTGCTAATAGTTTGAAGTATCCCCATGGCGTTTTCAAATATTGCAACTGTTCACGATGTTGTGAACAAAGATGTATGTAATAAAATAGTTAAGATGTGGTGTTTTGTAATGATCTTGGTTTTTGTTCTATGTATGTATATATAATATGTATGTATTTACAAAAAAAAAGTATATAAGTATGTTTATCCGTAGTTTAGTACCCATAAAACAGGCTTCTAGCTTAACATGGGGCTAGATAACGCTGTGTGAAAATTTTGTATTTTAGAAGTGGCACATAAAAACAATAAATATTTTTAAAAAAATAATAAAGAAAGAGGTCGAATGGCTTTATAAGCGACAATTCGATGACCCATGTGTGTAATAGCCGACATCTCAACCAATGACACCACATGGAACCACTTTAAATGTCTTACTGTTTAAATGTAACTTGCAAAGCAAAGTTGCAGCAAATTATAGCGTTTTGTTAAAAAATATATATAATTTTAATTTAGTTTCAACGGATTTATATTCTATTAAAATTTACAGTATTAGTCGACCTGGTGGTAAAACACGATAAAAAGACTGGTTTCAAAAAACGTTTATTGAAACTTTACTCGTTATTGTTAGGTTAGTTTTGTATGATCGTTGGCCGATATAACGGTCGCAATAAAAACGTTTCTCTTCATAGTCATTTTAAATGTATGGCAAATATCTTGTAAAATTTGTTTTTTTTTTAGTTTTTTCGGGATTAAAACTGTTTTGTGAGGTCAAATGTACGAGAGAACCTCAGATCTAGGCTAATTATAATGTCAGACAGATATTTATACTCCTATAACAAAGGAATGCTTTGAATTTAATTTAGATTCAGTATAATCGTGACTTGCAAAACAGGGTTTCTCTGTCTCGTGACATGGACTAGATGGAGACAGAATGATGTAAGCGAGCTACTCTTAGTTAAAGCATTAGTAGTACATTTAATGAAGGTCAAACCAACCATATTTTCCTCATCAAGTCATTACCAACACAGCATATGTCAAGCATTGATCACTAATCAATAGAAAATAGATTTTATAATATAGTTGTAAATTTCGCAGGCACACAAACAAACATGTGTGCGTGTGTGTGTGTGTGTTCAATAACAGCTCACTGGATAAAGCTTGGACCGCTTGACAGGCTGACCGGGTGACGTCACCGCCGTTGCGTCATCGCCAAGGCTGCGGAGACTACGTCTCAGCAAAATTATATATCCGACACGTACTGTAGAAGAAACACTATTTGTATATTAAAAGTTATGAAAGCTCTACGGTACGGAAGGCTTTAATTTTGAAAATTGGCCGATGTCTACGTAGCCTTGGCAATTGTAAATTCAGATCTGCCTATCATGCGGTTATGCATTAGATATAGAAACTTCTCATCTCTACGGTGTCTTAATCTTTTAACACACTAGATTTGTCATAAGGAATAATACGCATGAAAACTTCTAAAAAATTATATGCATCCCTCTAAATGTACACGTTTGTACACCATCATCTATTGTTCCTTATGGTGTGATAAAGAAATTTGCACTTTATCACAACAATAATAAAAAGATTCAGCCGCCGACAGAGCACGTTGGACGTTGAACTAACACACACAACCACAAGCCACGGTAGTTCATTATTAAATATCATAGAACCCGCAAAACAATATGTATTTTTCAACGCCAGAGACCTGAGAGGAGATCGTATAAGGAAAGCTCGCCGGGCTACGTAAAGAGAGGCTCCATGAGCAACGGAACTAAGGATAGCAACGGCAACGAGGTGCCCTCTGTGTCCGAGATACGCAAACGGTTCGATCCAAAGATGACGGTCACCAAGTTGCCGGCGAACGACTCGAGATATTCGCCAAAGACCTCAGTAGAACAGTATCTCAGCCAACTGAAGGATTGCGAGAACGGCTCGGTCGGCTACACAAAGGTCCTGCCCAAAGATGACAAAATAGTGCCCGTCCACTTGCCGTATGCTGAGAAAAATGGGCACAGGTGGGAGGTAGGGTCGTCGTCGTCGCGTTCCAACTCCAATTCGGACCTGTCCATCAGCAAAACCATATCTGAACCGGTTTGCCTGTCGAAACCCGTTGCCGAAAAATCCAACTCGATGACCACCTCTCTCACGACGAAGTTGCCATCGTCAGACCGCCTCGCCAGCATCAAAAGTCAATTGGACCCTAACAACCCGATAGGGAAGATACTAGAGAAATCAACCGTGATACAAGTCGAGAACGGGGACGATTACAAGAAGTTGCGCAGTAGCCCCGAAGTGCTCATTAAGAAGGAGACTCTAAAGAATGATATAGAGAAACAGGTAAAGGCACCGAAACACACGTCTAATTTTGCTTCGTACATACAGATCTCACAGCCGATCGCGACCGGCACTTCCTCACCGAAGCCGAGGGACAACCACGTGAACGACGAAGCCAGGAGCGAAACCGAAGCGAGAAGGCCCAAAGTGAGCCTCAAGTACATTGACTCAGAGTCGTCGCAGGACGACAAGCTTGTGCTGGATAACGATATAGACTCGCCGAGCGGCACAGGCTTCGAGAACAAAACGTTCGAACATGAGAACTTTTTGAAGAAGCGCATAGAAAAGAATGAGACGGAGGTTGCGCCGGTGGAGGACGGCGTCAAGTCGATGGAAACCAGTACCACCAGTACTGAGAGCACGCTCAGCGAGCCCACTGAAGACTTCAGCCCTGACACGCCATCGGCCAGAAGAAAGGCTCTGGATAAAGATCTGGAAGACATTAAAGCGGTAAGTAGCATTGTTTTCATGTCACACGACCTAGCGAGGGTTCTTTGCATTCTATTTTGTAGTTGAACTGTCATGCAATCTCAGAATCACGGGGTTAATTTGCAAGTTGTACGAAGTTGAGACTATTGATTTGTTGTTGGTTTACATTAGGATCGATGAGAACCCTCGAATGGTCTGAAAGCACATCATTTGTTTTAGTATAGTGGCTATTTTGAATGCACCATGTAATATTTTTCGTTGATACCATTTTGTTGCCTGTTTTTCCCAAGGTTACGTACATCCCTGTCATTGATTTCTATACGATTTTCTAATGTTTCGGTGATGTGTCTTGTCTGTTTTTAGAGGTTTATATGTGTCGTTTCTAGCAAAATTGAGTGAAGAATGCTATGTATGATAGCTTGCAGTTTGAATGAAAGAGAGCGTGTTCCATGGCTGATTTATTTTCACAAAGGGGGTGTAAATTTCAAAATGATAAAAATGAAAATTTCATATTATACAAACTCAATATGAATATCTAAAAGGAAATACAAGGAATTTACACGGTATATTATGAATAACATGTGGATTTAGATCCCGAAATAGAGATCTCAATAAGATTTCTGTACTAAAATAACAGATAATATGCGTGTGCTTTAAGATAACCATCGGTTTCTTATATAGCAAAATGTTCATTCGCAGTATCTCCCTTCTAGGCTAGTGTTAGGAAGAAATTGACCGGCTATTGAACCCAATAACCTGCCAGTGTTAGTAAAATATTGCTCAGTGCATTGCCGAGGTCGTATCTCTATCAACAACGATCAGAGATTTGTGAGTAAATTTAGATAAAGTTCAGCGGTATGGAATGCACTTTTGTAGCGAACGGTTTGGCTATCGAGGCCGATATTATATATTCCGCTATCATCATCATTACCATCAGCCTATAAAGGCTCACTGTAAGGCACAGGCGTTCCCACCCAGCATAGCCATAGATTGGACCACGAACGACCAATACGAATTGGTGGTATTAACGACTACTGTCCTAAGATAGAAGCCGGGACGCGCCGCCAGAGCACGGAATCATCTTTCTGACAAGTCCTGAGCGTCAGTGGCTCAATGGTGTGGACTATTGCCCTCCTACAGGGAGGGCTGAGGTTCAAATCCCGCCACGTAACAATGTATTTTCGAAAAATATATGTACGTTATCCGACTCTCTTACGGTGAAGGAAACCTGCGCACACCTGCGAAAAATTTAAAAGGTTGTGCGTGAAGTCGTCCATCCCGTACTAGGCCCGCGTGAACGACTAAGGCCTAATCACGGGTAGGCCCCTTGGTGGGGACATTTAATGAGTTGATGATGATGATAATACAGCCTGCAATGTCCTAACCAATAGATTTTTGTGGAGATTAGTAGCTTTAGTGGAGTGCCGAATTATTGGATGTTAAAAAAAATCTGCTGTCTCTTTTCCGTTTTTGTGCAGTCCTGGTCTTACGTCAGGTTTACCATCTCCTAGTTTGCCTCCCAAGGAAATAAAAAAAATATAAACCGAAGACGCCGTGAGTCGAATTGTACTGTCATAGTGCGTATGCCAGGTGAGCGCAAATAGACGCCCTCATTGATGGAAATGCCAACGAACCCGGCTTTTTATAAAGCGTGTCCACCGCCCCGTTTGAACTCGGAAGTGCCCACGCGCAGGTTCCGTAATGACTTGTGACGTCATGGGCTTTTTTTTTAATGAATATAAACCGCTAAGCAGATATGTGACATGTCATAGTCATAGTCACTTCCAGAAGTGCTAGAAATTTGAAATTTGGTATATAATCTAAGTTTAGTAAACAACCAACAAAACAATTCATAGACTTGTGATTTTCACCCCCCAAATTATGATCCGGACAGCTACTACTAACTTTATCTTGTTTTTAATGTGTGAACTGGACGGTCAGGACACTCACCTGGTGGTAAGTGATACGCCTGACCATGACAGAGCGGCATTGAAGGAGACCAATAACTGATAAACAGTATTAATTCTCCATCAATGCCGAACTGCGCCCGAGACACGAGACAACAGATGTTAGGTCTCTTAAACGCGGTAATTTCACTAGCTACAGTGCCCTCATCCTGTAACACACAAAGTGCATAGCACTTTTATTTCACGGGACGATATTTGGCACTGCGGTGGTACCTACCTAGATGACTCAGTATCGAGTCTACCACCAATTGAATGATGATGATGACTTCTACATATGAACGTTCACACATTTAAAGGGCCGGCAACGCATTTCTGGGAACTGAGGTCTTACAAATGTTTATGGGCGGCGGTGTCACTTACCATCAGGTGAACCGTATGCTCGTTTGTCTCCTGTTCAATAAAAAAAAATTAATGAACTAGCGTAGAGTAAGTAAAAACGAGGAAGTTGGAAAAAAAGCGCTTCGAGTTTAAGTGGTGTTTGCCAAAAATCAGCGCATGCCCCATTTATAGTAGTGTCGCGCTGATTCCTGAACAATCTCAGACAATACGTACGGACGTCGTCCGCTAGAAATAGACGCGCGAAATGTAACCAAACGAAAATAACGCGTGAAACGCACAGCTGACGGCGGGTTTTTTACCGTGCCACGTGTGCAAGCGGTATACACGGTCGCCATTTTGTACCGAAAGCGCGGGTTACTTGGAAAAAGGCGCGAACGCGAGTGGCAACGTCAATTTGACAGTTTTTTTTTAAGTAAGGGCGTGAGGTTGACGCTTTAAGGTTGGGTTACGTTTGATTCGTAATTACTTGTGGCGTTTGATGTGTCAAGTAGTATCTATAATATCTTCCGTCGTAATTTAAATGTGTGCCCAAATGTCTCCGTATATAGGTCCGTAATTATTGTATGATAGCTTAGTACCATTCTCTAACTTGCTATATAATCAGTTCAATCACATATATCAGTTTGAAAGAGCAGACGAATCCACCGAATCTTTAGATGTATTTTTTTTGTTAATTTATTGCTATTGTCATAAATAAACATAACATGAAGGCAATAAAACAAAACTTTTAAGTTCCACATGACGTCATAATATGCCGTCTCTTTCGCACTTCACTTCTATGCGTGTGTGCGCTAAATCAAAAGTTTTTATTTCCAGCCAGTAGTGTTAAAATAGAAAAGTTATTTAGGTCGTGTGGCTAAGTGGTATATGATAGTCTTGTCTTATATAATTATTTTATTTATTAGATATATATATAGAACATAGCAGCAGTTTTGGAATCTGCCAACCTAACAGTGGGCAGGCACGATAGTGAAAAACCGATGGCCGATTAGGCGGAAAGTTTCTCTAATAGCGCTCATGCACTGAAGTAGTACAGACTGACACCCAATATGGTGCAATGCCCTGGTTAAGGTGGCGGGTAGCAGATGTATGTCAACTGCTAGGGATCGGCCCGCGTGGGAATCATTAGGGGAGGCCTTCGTCCAGCAGCGGATATGTTATGCTACAAAAATGGTGATTAACGTCGATTTGAGTACTTTTCCGCCCTAGCTATATATTCTACGCACTATGCATTCACTAATAGGTAATGATATAAAAATATCCGTTTGAATAAGGCATGACTTGTATGTACTATATATAACAGCTACGTTGAAATCGTAAGTGTTGGCACCTCTGTGTGACACGCAAAAAGCAATTTTGTTTTTCTGATTAATCATCGTTCGGTCATCATGACGGATTCCTCGTCATTATTTCATCATCATCAGCTCATTAAACGTCCCCACCAAGCCTGTCCGCAAAGGGTGTATTATATATAGGCTTTAGTCGTCCACGCGGACCCACTGGAGATTGGCTGACTTGACGCAATAACCTATAAATTCTTCGAACGCGTGCAGCAGGTTTCCTCACAAACATTGTGAGACCGATCCTTCCTTCACCGTTAGAGCGTCGAATAAACGTACATATAAATTTATTCAGAATAAGTTCATGCGTAGGGCCACGGGAGCGCCGTGGTTTTTACGGAACTTGAATCTTCATTTGGACTTAGGCTGCCTACGATTTCGCAGTACTAAAGTGGCGTCCAACGCTACTTCGACTCAGGCAATAGCGCATCAAACCCGCTATTGTCTCCTCTGCTGATTATACTACAACAGCAGCTAATAATAATTTTATTTCAGCTCGCGCGCGTAACGACGACGTCCACGGGACGTACTAGACGATCCTGACGACCCTATCACGGTCGCCGCCGTGACGCGGCCGAAACAGCTAAATTACTAAAAGTACACTATACAAATCGACAACCGAGGTTCCGTCCCCCGGCGGGCCATCGTCGCGTGTCCCCTGTAGTTCGCACAGTCCCTATTCGCGTAACCGGCATGTACCGGGGCTTTTCTCCCCAACATTATGTTAGGCTACCAAGCCCCCCCGCAACGCCCTAAGCCGAGTTCGAGTCCCGTTCGGGGACGCCCTTAGCTCGTTGTGTAAATATTTAGGCTGAGAGCCATCTGCGCTCAGCCACTTGCCGGTGAAGCTGTAAAGNGCGTGCAGCAGGTTTCCTCACAAACATCGTGAGAGCGATCCTTCCTTCACCGTTAGAGCGTCGAATAAACGTACATATAATTTCTTACCAAATTTTTGAATAGTAAACTGAGTTTCTTGCTGGATGCTTCTCAGTACATAACAGTATAGTTCATAAGTGATCTGTTCCTGAATTGTTTTTTTTTTATGCATTTGAATAACGTGCAATTATTCAACCCTGCAAATATGTTTTTCCTTGGCTCCCCATTTTTTAAGGGATTTGGGGCGAGGATTAACTCGCCGCACTAGTCCTATGGGAATTGGCCAGAACTCCACTCTAGAATATGTTCACTGATGAATGAAAACCTTGCCTAATGACTTCCAAACGGATCGATCCCTGTTAGTCTACATCCATCCGCTCACGCCACCTCAACCAGGGAACTTACCTCATCTTCTAAAACATCAATAATATTACTTCGCCTTTTCTGGTACAAAAATGCTGACGTATGATTATAGTAATACTGTATTAAGAGATGGCGGTAACCCCCGGTCATCCGTCCATTTAGTTGGTAGTCTGCCTACGCCTCTTTTCTAACACTCGAGAAACTTTCCGCTCCATCGGCCATCGGTCCTACGCACTATGTGCCCACCCCCTGCCACTTCATCTTGCTAATCCTGTGGGCTATGTCGGTCACTAGTTCTTCTACTGATGCCCTCATTTGGGACTTTATCACGAAGGGAAACGCCTAACATAGCCCTTTCTATAGAACCCTGGACGACCTAGAGACTTCAAAGCGCCTTATTTGATTAGTGAAATAAATTCGCGAATTTCCTTTGCACACTCACCAAAATATGACTCAGTCGTTCCCTCTATATCTGCAACCTAGGTAATGCAGTCGACTGCTTAAAGGTCGCCCCCTTTCTGTGCCACACATCCCGTTCTTTCTCATTCTATCGAGCCTTCACGGTAAATTAAGTTTTTATATAGAAATAGTTTTTCGTTCAAACTTTCCTTATCTATGGCTCGTTGCATTTGAAAAAGCGAACGTCAGTAGTGACACAAGTCATTTGGATATATTTGCAGTTTTTACAGGATTTGTTTATTGTGGTTTATTTTTTAAATAAACACGCGTGAATTTGGACTCTTGGTAAGGTAGCTTGTGTTACGCGGTGTTAACCATTGGGTAGTGTTGATAATGACGGAATTCGGTGATACAACCGTTGTTTTAACCGATGGGGCGGGAAGGTCAATATTCTTTATATATATGTAGATACGCCATCCGCGCCTCAAACTAAAACTGCTAAAGAGAATACAGTTTGTAGGCTTTTGTTTAGGTAAATGTACGCTCATTCGAAATATGTGTATGTGTGCTGCATTCGGAACACTTTTTCGATTGTTTTGTGAGCATATTACGAATCTATACTTTTTATCATTGGGGAAGGTAACGAAAATGCGTAGGCCGACTCTCGACTAGGAGGAACGATGCCTTGGTTAAGGTGGCGGGTAGAAGATGGGTGTCGACTGCAAGGGATCGGCCTGCGTTAAAATCATTAGGGGAGGCCTACGATTAGCGTTGAATATATTAAAAGATGGCTGTGAAGATGATGATTTCCATTGTTCCTACGAAATCGGTACCGGGATTAGTTAAAATAATTGCGATGTTGACTGGGTTTTATAAGAAATCTGAAGCGCGCATTATGAAATGTATAATATCTCAATAACTTTATATAAGTTATAATATACAATATATAAAACATAATTTTTAAAAAAAGTAACTTTTCCTTATTAATTGGTTCCTATATTAACCCTAACCGCCAATGTCGCCATAAGGCAAAATCATTATTTTCATAGTGTCTGGATTTCCGGCGTTTTATGGGTTAAATGTTGATTAATGTAAAAATAAATAAATATTTTAATTTATTTATGCAACGGTTCACTAACTTGTAAGTACCTAACTAAAACCTCAAAACCATTCTATGCACTTAGTTGCATGTAAACAATAAGAATTTCGTTATTCAGATATCGTATTATTTTTTTTTGTTACAAATAGGTATGAGCAGTGCGTCTCATGATAAACGATCGCAATGACGTCATAATGTCGTATGCTATATAAAATGTAAACAAAAACATATATCGTTTGACAGGTTGATAAAATTTGCTGAATTAAATTCCTATAGCCATACTGCGTGGGAAGGCCTGCCCAGCAGTGGGACGTTATAGGGCTAATTAGGATCTGCTCATATAAGTTCCCTCCCGAAGGGCACAAGTCTATCCGTATGGAGTATAGGCTTTATTTGCTCACAAGCCACAGTGTGGATTTGCCGGCTTTACGCACAACCTATGAATTTCTTCGCAGACATGGTCAGGATTCCTCACGATGTTTTCCTTCACCGTAAGAGCTTCGGATAAACGTACATATAATTTCGGAAAAAGCAGTACGTGGCGGGATTTGAACCTGCGCCCTCCAAATCAGAAGGCAACAATCCACACTAATGAGCCACCGACGCTCTATGATGTAAATATTTGCTCATATTTTATTTGTGGATATTTACTTCGAAAGTCAAGTTGATGGTTGCTTCGTTGCATATTTTGTTTCTGTGCATCCATTTCAAAGAAAACGGCCGACCTTCGAGCACGCAGCGGGGAAACCTTACAACTGGCGTGTCTTAACTTAATAAAATTGATCTAATATCGAGTCTTGCCAAAACCGTTTGACAAGAAGAAGAGAAATGTCGAAGGGGGGAAGGTCTGAGAATTATTAATAATTAATATGTTTACAAACAATAATTTCACATTTTATGTAAACAAAACTTATCTAATAGAGCGTCGGTGGCTCAATGGTGTGGACTGTTACCCTCCTAACGGGAGGGCTGTGGTTCAAATCCCGCCACGTACCCAACATGTTTTCGGATTTTCGAAATTATATGTACGTTATCCGACGCACATATAACGCACGGTAAGAACAAATCTTGAGGAAACCTGTGCACGCCTGCGAAGAGATTGAAAGGTTGTACGTGAAGTCGTCCAATCCGCACTAGGCCCGCGTGGACGACAAAGGCCTAAACACCCTTACAAGTAGGCTCGTGTCCCTCGGTGGGGACGTTTAATGAGCTGACGATGATGAAACCTTATCTAAAAACTCCGTGCTTTGGAAGGCTCTTTAAACCGTTACTCCAGGCTACTGCTTAGAATCTCGTGGTGGATTACGGTCCAATCTACCCACTAACTATGCTATCTAGATACATCATAAGATCACGGCCAGCAACTAGCTACATTTATATTCGACGACCCATTTGGTGTTGCGGTTGAGAGGTCGACTGCAACACCAAGGGTTCCGGGTTCGATCCCCGGGCAGTACAAACATTTGTGTGCATGAACATGTCTGTTTGTAATGGTCTGGGTGTTTTCTATGTATAATATGTATGTATTTACAAAAAAAATGTATATAGGTATGTTTATCCGTTGTTTAGTAACCATAATACAGGCTTCACGCTTAACTAAGCTTAACGGGCTAGATAACGCTGTGTGAATATCTGTGGATATTTATTTATTTATATATAGCTCAAAGCGCTTTCTGGCCCTAAAATTACTTTTTACAAACTATGGATACCTGTCCGAAAATAAAGTTATATATATTATTATTATTTGTTATCTGGGAAAGCCTGTGCCCTACAAAGGGTACGTTATATTGTAGGCTGGTTAAATGGGCTATGGTGTCACTTAGACTTACACTTTGTCAGTAGAGTTAATATAATGAACTAAATAAGTTAACACAACGCGATAGTAAATAAATAATATTTGGGGCATTCCACGCCAAGCGGACAGGCAAAAAAGTCAATGTTTCCGATTTCGATAATTTTTGGTGAAATTATACCTATGTATGCCCTCGGCCTAGATACTAAATATTTTTATTATATAAAGTATATTTAATGAGTTACGCCATTTTTAACCCCTGACGCAAAAAGAGGGGTATTATAAGTTTGACGTGTCTGTCTGTCTGTGGCATCATAACTCCCGAACGCATGCAGTGATTTCAATTTAGTTTTTTTTTTGTATTAAAGGTGACTTATGTGCGAGTGTTCTTAGACATGTTTGATGAAAATCGGTTGAGCCGTTTAAAAGTTGTGAGGAGTGAAAGTGGGGAGAGTAACCGAATGACTGCAATTATACTTGGACTCAAATGAAATCTAACTTAACCTAATCTACCTATACAAAGTATGAAATAAAAATTAAATTAAAAATTTAAAAACCCCCGACACAAGAACTTAAGTAATTTCCCTTTAAAAAGTAAAAAATAATAAAAGAAACTTAATGTTAAAGTACCTAAGAATCTATTAATAATTCTAAAAAAAAACCTCGCGTTGGGGGACCGCTCCTAATTATTTCTTTCTTATCTACGATATTTTTCATAAGATGGTTACCTCTTTAGGCTTTTACCCAAAACTTTTTGAAGGAATTTCATGAAAGTTTTTGAATTTTTTATAACAACAAATTGAAATATGGCTGCGGCCTCTCTTTACGCATGGTATGGTATAGTTGGAGTAGTGTAGCAAATAAGCCTCTCCAAGGAAGTATAAACACACATACATATTAAAAAAAATAAAATATTGTTAAACGTATAATCTGCCGACAAACTGCATGTGCAGTTTGGCAGATTATTATAAATGTATCTAGTGTTTAAGTTTTTATTAAATATAATAAATAATAAAATATATATATATAAAAATAAAAATGTTTCCATTTAATATATTGAATTTAAAACGCTTCAAGGGAAGGAATTGAATAAAAAGATTGCTTCTTTAAAATAGATTTGATTTTGCTATAACTATACCAGGCACGAAGAAATATCGCGCTTTCGATCCGAAGTTAGAAGGTATCGTGAAACGCACAAGCTGTTGCTGTTGCGGAGACTAGAAAAATTGAAAAAAATTATAAGTAAATATTATTTAATTACGAATAATATTGTTTATTTTTGACCTCAAATATTAAATTATAAGAACTGAAGTATAAACATTCGCCCTATTCTATATATTTATTTTGGAACCGCGATCTAGCGTGACATGGGCAGTGGAGCGCTGGCCGCCCGCTTGTCCAGTCCCGTGCCCATTATGTAATTTGGCTGATATTAACTGCTTAAATTATCATATTTAGACAAAAAAATTAGCTGGTCCAAGTTTGTTAAATTTCACTCAGAAAAATTAAAATACTAAAAAAATATAAAAATAAATTAAAAAATAACTATCTAAAAATACACAAATAAGGCTTGTCAAATGCTCTATACACCTCAATACTAAAATTGTGTCACTATATTTTGTTTATACTGAATAATAGACGTCAAAGATACCATACGCCGCTCATAGGTGGAAACTTCAAAATGGCGTAACTCAATAAATATACTTCATATAATAAAAATATTTAGTATCTAGGTCGGGGGCATACATAGGTATAATTTTACCAAAAAATTGCTTGGCGTGGAATGACCATTTGTGAAAAAAATTAATTTAATTTAGAAGAATGTTCATAAATATGGTTTAGTAAATAAACATAAGATTCCGTCCCGTGTGATAAGCTATCAGTGATAGCAGTTGCCACGTTAAAATTATATCACCGAAGGTTAACTTGGTAGTTAAAACATATTTTTTCTAATAATTAGACGTGCTGATCTAAGTCCTGACCTTTACATAAATGTGGAGGGACATATTTGTCAATCCTTTATAGCTAGATAACTAACGTATATGAATTTGGTAATCTCAATTTGTTATGATCTTATCAAGATGTAGTGTGTGAGTTTTAAAATTTTTCAGTTTTTGAGATTACAATTTTGGGAAGTGTTTTTAATTTAGTGCAAAAGAAGTTATTTTAGTAACATGTAATTCGTAACAAGACTAAAGCTCGCGTTGATAGAAGACTAACCTCAATTTGATTATTTGTGATCTCTACTGCGCTAGTAACTTATGAAAGTGACAAATATAATAATATTAAATTGTAAATAACACTTACATATTAATGTTTTGCATTAATAGATTATGATTTAAATATGAGATTACTAAACAGAGACTCAAAAGTGTAACAAATCTAGGCTTATAAAGTGTGTATAGTTAGTTAAACCTTATGAGGCCTATCAAACAGCTAAGAAATTAAAAACTTGACTAACAAGCTAAACAACCTGTGATTGAGAACTTAATATATCTTATGTGTCGAAAATTTGCTCTCCAAATGGCATACATTAATGTGATGTGATTCTGGAATGTACTCATACAATCTTCCCTCCCAAAAAAGGCAAACTAGTTCATTGATCGTAAGGAGAGCATTCGAAAGGACTTTTACTTGCACTGAGGTAAGAGAAGCCCTTTATCAGTTATCAAATTTGTTTTAATCTCCAACAATTCAAATGTTATATGTTGTATTTTTTTGTGTTTAAACGTTCGTAATTTTTGCTGTCATTTAATTTATATAAATCGATTTTTACTTAGTGATATAAAATTGTTGATATATAATTTAACTTGACTTGACCAAATTGGTCAAGTCCCTAGAAGGCTGGGGTACCAAACAGTACAAGTGTATGTATGAAACGATTACACGAGAAGGAAGCTGGAGAAGTATGCCAGGACTACTACAGGTCCCCCAACGCAAGGTTTTTTTTTAGAATTATTAATAGATTCTTAGGTACTTTAACATTAAGTTTCTTTTATTATTGTTTACTTTTTAAAGGGAAATTACTTAAGTTCTTGTGTCGGGGGTTTTTTAAATTTTTAATTTAATTTTTATATTGCGCTACACTTGTTATCCATTTGCTCGTCTATTTAACAGGAATTTAAGTCCCGTTACAATATGGGGAAATAATCTTCTAGATAACTGAAATATTTTGTTCCTGAAGGTTCAAGGACTTTCTCTCAGTTTTTGGTGTCTTCTTAACGTGTATGTCTAGTTATATATATATATATATTTAAATGCCTTACGAAAAATTATAGGCAATAACTTTTATATTTACTTTTGCTAGTACATTTAGAATACAAAGTATTTTTCTGAAAACAAATTGTCA
>PQWD01001192.1:26618-71302 GCA_019425675.1 Leucinodes orbonalis
TAAGATAATTTTTTTGTGACCTAGGAACGTATCCCCTATAATCCCATATAAATTACTATTCCGTATTCACGGTTTCTGTATTCGCGGCATATTTATGGAACATATCCCCCGCGAATAAAGAGCTTTTACTGTATTGTTCAATTTAGCCTTAAACCAATGTGTGACAAAACAGTAATTTGGTCATAAAGTAGCTCAGTTTTGAGTTCGAACATATGGATGGATAAATCTAATTAGACAACATTGTAGTCCATTTTTATAGCCAGGCGAGTTGAAGGGCGCCGACGAAATAAAACTCTAATGGCGCGTGCGCGTAGGGCTGCCAACCGGTGGACCTCTGGAAAGGTCGATTATGCCATAATCGTTTCTAGGGTTCCCGTAGCCAAATGGCAAAAAATGGAACCCTTATAGATTCGTCATATCTGTTCGTTTGTATGTCACACCCTCCGAAACTGTAAGAACTATATACTGTTGAGACTTTGCAACTATATATATTCTGTAAACGGTATCAAGGTTAGGTTAGGTTTTATAAGAACTGCTATGGAACCCTGTAATGTCGAGTCGGAATCGCACTTGACCAATTTTTTCTCAATACTTATATGGCAAAATTCTTTATGCTAGTCTTTAATATAATTGAATCAGCCTATAAAGTCTCACTACAAGGAACAGGCCTTCCTACACACCATAGCAATAGCCAATTTGGGCCATAACCTACTATGCATGCCCAACGCGGATTAGTGGGTTACTATTATCGTAGCTGGGACCGACAGCATAACGTGGCCTCCGAAACACGGAATCGCCTGCAATGTGGAAAACTAGGAAGATCGCACAAAATACATTTTTACTATGCGGTTTCCCCGCGGTATTAGTAGAATCCACTGTCCGGGACACACATTGATTAAAATTGAACGCTGGGACCATTTGACTACGGAGTTAGTTGTTCAGTATATTTAACTTAGGGGTGAAGTTCACAAACTGTTGAGTAATTATCTGGCAGCCCTATTCATGCGTTATCTATACCACACTTTGAGTACAGTGATCCTCACAATTGAACTAACAAAGTGACCCAGTGTTGTCGTTGGAATTCTTGGTATAGCCAAGAATTCCGCTTTGACAGTTTGTGACTTTGTGTGCACGTGTCTGTTAGGTCTGGTTTAATTTTTGCGCACAAAATGTTCGCACATTTTGTGTGCGAGAGTTGTTAAATATCTCTAGCTAAAGCTTCAGTATCGTCTGAACTTTTAGGCCGTTAATAACAGCGTATGTCATCATCGTGATAACCATACACTGATTCTACACACGACAACGCGACTATTATTATCGTTTCTAGAAACGTACGTAGACCGATTTTAAACTTGTACCGTGCAATATCTTTCGCATTGATTTTCTCCGAAGCTCACTGTACGTTGATTGTGAAATTTGGCATCGACGCCTGGTCGCGCTCATGCGCCTACGACGCTCAGTACACCTCGCGACTTGTAACGGCCATAACTGTGACGTCATTACTCAAAAATTACCTGCAAAATGGTCCTTCCCGCCGAAATCACCTGACCTGTCATCCGCCATTTCGATTGTAATGTCAACCGACACACGCTACCTTGGCCTCCGCTAATGATAGCTGTTTTTGAAGAAAAGTGAAATCTCAGTGACCTTGCCAGTGTTATTGTATCAGGGCTTTGCCCTCGTCCGAAAGTGAACTAATTAGTTTGGCGATTTACATTTGAACTATGCTTCGTGGGATCTCCCTTTGAAAACGACCAGCTATGTGGAGCGACTCCTAGAACAGTTTAATGTGAAAATTGTGCCGTTAACGACAAACGAGTGATCTAAAATTAAATTTCCAACTTACCAATACAAATAGGTAAAACCTCCCCGCTAATATCACCAGGGTCACTCGTGTTTACCTAAAACATTAATTAATTTAATTAATTAATTTTCGATTCAAATTTATTCAATATTATCCATGGCAAAGCTTCATAAATCTTTTTAAATTGCCGGTCTCTCTAAAATCGTCTCTGTATCAAAAACTTAACATTTTAAAGAAATCATCAATTAAATATAAATCTGTGAAAAAACATGCTTACTTATTATTACTATTGATACTGAATTATATAAATTGGTTTAAAGAATATTTATAATATTTGACAATATTTTAGTAATTACATATCTTTGGCATATCAGCGACTTTGTTCTGTAATAAAAGTGGCCTTGACTAGTAGAATTTAAAAAAGAACCATCTCTTGTGTCGCCGTGTAATATTCTGAAAAGTTTTGACAAGATCTCGTGTTGTCGGTGTGTAATATTTCAAAGACATTTAACAATAGTTTCACAAACAGTACCTACTCTAAATCAAAAAGTGCATCACTGCTTCGTATTGCCTTGATCTCTCTCTTCGGCCTTTCATCAAATCGTGATTGTTAACTAAAAGTTGCTTCTAACCGCGAATTGTGCGCGATCTCGTAGCCGACTGACTGCCTGTAGCGACGTCCTCCGGACCGGTTCGTAGGCCGACAAACGTAGCAGCGTTAACCGGGCTTCCACGTGTCGTGAGTCATATGCTGACGTACTACGAGGCGCTGGTAGTGTTGGCATGCGTGACGAGCGTGCTCGCGCTCCGGCATGAGGTGTGGATGCCGGCGGTGCTACGAGCCGCGGCCGGCGCACGCGCGCCCCCCGCGACCCCCTCGACTACCCGCAACCTATGGCACCAACGCTTACCAGGTGATTTATCTCGATGATGTTGTTGTTTTCTTTTGTTGAAATTAGAATCTTTAATATTGACATAGTTTCACTTTAGTTACTTTTGTAATTTAGTGTAGGTAATTAGACTTGAAAGGCTACCTTAAAGGTCACCTTATATGAAGGTAACCTTATAATTATAAATCAGTCGAATCATAAGTATGTCATCCTGGGTAGCCAGTACATCTGTGATCTGGAAAATTAAATCTTAAATTATATATTTCAAGAGCATTCACAATTTGAGAATAACATACGCCCTTTATTATATTTCACCTACTACAAAGGACTGACAATTGGTGTTGCAAATTGTGGTGGAAATGTTTTTAAACATTTTTTTAATCGCCACCGTATATATTTCCTGAACAATACGACCTCGCGACTTCAAAAACAGAGGTTATTCCCATTTAAAGAGCCGGCAACGCATTTCAATGCCATCTGGTATTATAATTATACATGAGCTGCGTTGTCAACAACAAGAATTAATAAAGAAATATATTTATTTACTTATTTTCTTGCAAACTTTCCGTTTATTTATAATCACAATATGTGTAATGTCCAATATCTTGGGCAGAACGGCCGGTAGCTAGGCGAGCGCGTACTGTGACGGTGGGCGGTCGCCAGCACAGCCGCTGGGCGGTGGAGCTGGCCGCGGCCAGCTTGGCGCGAATGGTATGGCGCGTGCCCGCTGCTTGCGTTTTCTTTATCCAAGATTTACGACGTTGTATATATAGGTTCCCTATATCAAGAACGTGCTGGGTTATTTGGTTAACACTTGATTTATCACGTGCATCAAGTTGACGGGCGTACCTACCTAAAAATTCCTTCCTAAAAACAGTGATTCCTTACACATGATGAGATGTTCTAGCAAATTCAAAAAAATGTCCGTATAATTTAAGGCATCTTTTGTTATGTAGAAACTTAATATCTCTTGTTTATCAGGTTGACGGGTGTACCCAGAAAAACTGATTCTTTACACATGGAATGTTCTAGCAATGTGAGGCAATGTGAGGAATGAGCGTAAAATTAAAGGCAATATGCTTATAAAAAAGCATAGTCATTTTAAATGAGCCACCAGCCTTTTATAAGCACATTGCCTTAAATTTTACGCACATTACTAGAGCTGACTCTCATGGGTTAAGAATCCCTGTATGTATGTCTATACTTTATGTATACAGTATTCTTTACTCTTTTGTACTCGCCAACCTGATTTACACGATTTCCCCACTTGACAATTTATATCTTCAGAATCTTGACCGTCAAATGGCATTTGCTGAAGAAAATATCTGCCCGTATGATTATTATGGGGAATAATAATAAATAATCACAAAGGAGCAAGGATAAATGATGTTTTGATGCAATATATGGAGATGAATGATTGTTGGTATAAAACTGATAGCGTTTTCAGGCAATATTAGACGAGGGTGTGATTTTCACAGAATGGATATACAAGTTACAAGAAGTCTTGTGTTCATAAAGTATGATAAAAGGAAGGATGTGAAGTTGTTTATTCGTTGTTCAAAGAGGTCTGAAAGGTCAATATTCATCAAAATAGTTTGTATGCTATGTTTTCACGAAATTTGTCTTCTGTGATTTAAAATATAACCCTTATGATTTTGTTTTGTAATTGTAAGTCCGTTATTCCTTTGTTTTCTTTGGTGTTTTAGATCCTTTATTCATAATAACATTTTATGATATGCTTGCTTATTTGATTTGAAGTTTTGCCATTTTTGGAATTCAAGTAAGTATAAAGGTTTTCGTTACATGCTGCGGCCATTGCAATTGTTTTCATATAACATAAAAATCATGTATGTAACCATTGCATGTGTATGCATAAAAATAATAATTTAAATTGTGTATGTGTGTTTTTATCTGAAATGCCAGGTCAGATTTTGGTAATGGAATTTCTTTTGACTGGACCTTAGTTATCAAACTTCATTATGAAAATCTGGCCTGTTATAACAATATCTGCAGTGCCGGTGTCTCTTCTATTGTTAACTTCTCACTCACAACTCACATTCGTATATTAAAACTCTAAACTTTTGTGATCGGATTTTATACTCATTCAAAAACAACATTCTGTTGGTCGACTAACTCTCCTAGGGTATCGAATGTAAATAAAAGAAACAGTTTAATTTGGTCACATTGTCAGTAATAAAATAATATTAAAGTATATCGGACGACTAATAAATACAGTTGAAAGAATTTTGGGTGCACTTAGCACATCTTATAAAGGTGCCTCTTATAAAGTTTAGTTTATAAAAATGTCTTGTACTTAATTTTTCAGCAAATCCAGAATTCATTAAAATAACTTTCGATTTATTGAGAAGTACAACAACTACAACTAAATAATAATTCTTTAGACAGTATCTGACCAAAAGAGCGTTTAACAGAGGTTTAGATCAAATGAGATCTAAACTAAAAATTTAAGTAAATATTTCCCTTTCTAAGACACTTTACACAAAAAATAAAACAACAACAGGCACGGTACAACCATCCACGACCACAACCATCTTAAATTCAATATTGATTCTGAACACATGTTTGTAAAAATATAAATACAAAATTTTAAAAGTCAGTTCATCAAATAATTCATATAAATCCTACATAATTGATGCAATAGATGGAGCAATCCTACCATGACCCAAAAAAAAGCACTTTTAAATTTAATCAAAAAGTAAATTGCTAATTAGTATGCTATTTTTACTGAAAGTAAAATACATAATTATTAAGATCTCTCGTGCATTTGCAGTGCCCCTACAGTGCGTCACATGTATAAATATCTTCTGGAATTAAAACCTTTTTTTAATGTGACATGCAATATAAAAAATTGAAAGAAAATAAATTTATTTGGTACACACATCCAAAGCAAAGTACATATACAATTGTACACCAAATCGGTGGCCACTCAGCTTGTCATACCTAAAAGAAGCTATGACACTTAACATGTTTTTGTGTATACCATGTGAGAAAAGGAAAAAATATATATTGTTTTAATAATAAAATAAAGCTCACGCCTGGTTCCAGAGGGGTAGGCAGAGATGATGGAACACCACTTTGCGCGGTCCTGACATACTTCCAAAGTTTCATTTACATCCATCAATCTTTACATACAAGCAAAGCAAATATTTTTCAATTGATAAACGTTGGTTTGGTATAACCGTGGCTATGGTTATGACACCGGCGCTTCGTGTGTAGGTGGTCACTGATGGTTGTCCCCTTGTAGGAGCTGTGCGGTAAGGCGCCGGCGCGCCGCAGTCTCGAGCGGGACTCGCCGAGCGACACGCGCTCCGAGAAGCCCTCCAGCCATGCCAGCGGTGAGTTACACTGAAATGAAATGAAAAGTGCTTATTCACTTTAGGTCCTCACAAAACACTTATGAATGTCAAATGAAGCTACCACTGGTTCGGACGGCAGATTTCCACCGAGTACAATCCAGCAAGAAAAACAGTAGTCACTCTTTAGAAAAAAAGTGTTTTGACACTAAAGCTACACACACACACACAGTGCTTTTTTTTCGAACTGACTACTGCTGTTGGCCGCAGATGGCTTTTACAGCTGCACCGGGCAATTGGCGAACGCGCGGGCGCCCCGAATGGGACTCGAACCTCGGCTTAGGGCGTTGCGGACAGGGCTGGGGTAGTCTAACATATGTTTGGGGGGAAAAGCGGCCCGGCACACGCCGGTTACGTGAATAGGGACTGCGTACCTACAGGGACACGCGACGATAGCCCCCGCCGGCGGCACACACAGTGGCGGACTAACAGCTACACAGTGAGATACACCGTGACATTACCGGGTAGGAGAGACCTAACAGTTGTCGTCTTGGGTGACGTTCGCAAGGCAGTGTTGACGGAAAATAATGACTTCCTTCTTTTGTAAATTTCCTTCAACACTGCTTTGTTCAGGCGTATTGGACATACAGCTACACAGTCAGATACACAGTGAAATTACCGGGTAACGCACACCTAACAGCTGTCGTCTCGGGTAACGGACGCAGGGCTGAGGAGATCATTGCCCGGAGGCTACTATACAGCCAAACGGGGGTGTCTCGTTTTTGTTATTATTATGACTATACATACGACAACTCATTTGGTGTAATGGTTGAGATGTCGGCTCATACACCAAGGGTTCCGGGTTCGCTGGGCAGTGCAAACATGTATGTGCATAAACATGTATGTATTGGTCTGGGTGTTTTCTATGTATAATATGTAGTTACAAAAAATATATATATTAGTATGTTTTATACTCATATTACAGGCTAAATGCTTAGTTTGGGTCTAGATGGCGCTGTGTGTATGTCAGCGGATATTTATTTATCGTCCCATGAAATAAGATTTCTATGCACTTTTGTGTTTCAGGATGATCGCACTGTAGCTAGTGAAATTACCGGGTATAAGAGATCTCTGGTGCCTCGGGTGACGGGCGCAGTGCGACATTGATGAAAAATAATAACTGTCTATCAGTTGTTGGTCTCCTTCAATGCCGCTCTGTCATGGTCAGGCGTATTACTTGCCATCAGATGAACGTCATGACCGTCCCTTTCACATTTTGTACTGAATTTTTCAGGGCTGAACGGTCTCCGCAACATCGGGAACACGTGTTTCATGAACAGCGTGCTGCAGTGCTTGTCGAATACGCGACCGCTGCTAGAGTACATGCTACGGACGAGTACACGGCAGACATAACACCACGCTGTCTTGTATGAAGGGCGCACTCATAAAGGTAACCTCTATTTCGATTGTGTTTGTAACTGCGTGGTGTAGTGGATCGAGCTTCGAGTTTAAATCGCTGCTGAATCGTAGGACCCGAGGTTAATCTCACTATAGATAGAGCGTCGGTAGCTCATTGGTGTGGTGGACTGTTGGTTGCCTTCACCTGGAGGGCGCAGGTTCAAATCCGCCACGTACCAATGTATTTTATTTAAGAAATTATTGTACGTTATCCGACGGTCTTATGGTAATGGAAAACATCTTGAGGAAAACTGCGCACGCCTGCGAAGAGATACAAAGGTTGTGCGTGAAGATGGCCAATCAGTGCCAAAAAGTGGATGACTAAGGCCTGTACACCTGCGACGAGTAGGCTCGTGCCCCTTGGTGGGACGTTTCATGAGCTGATGATGTCGATGTGTCGTCACCCATCGCGCGATTGATCGTTGCGATGGTCTTACTTGCATGGTTTAATTGGTTCTGGGTGTTACTTTGGTATAATATCTATGTATTTACAAGAAGGCTAGGGTCCAAGCAAAGGAATAAGAGCTATGAAAAGATTGGGATGTAAGGACCGCGTAAAGTGGCGTTCCATCATCTCTCTACCTTCTGGGACAAGGTGAGCTTTATTTTATTATTATATTTCTTGTTATAATTTTTCTTTTCCTGATGGGCTTTGTCTTGGAGCACAGACAACTAGGATAGTCGTAGAAGAGACTGCTCTAAGATGGAGCGAACTTGCCAGTAAAAGCCTATTTACTCGTTTTTGGATGCTGCCGGGTTTATGTGGCGGAACACAGACGCAGGCAGGTATTATTCCATTAATTTGCAGTACGCATATGAAAGTAGAAAGCGATAAACGCTTAGTCCGATACTGGAACATCAACATCCGTTTGTGATAAAAGAATTTGCAGTGCGCCTTGATGATATATTATATATATTATTATGTTGTGTGTGTGTGTGTGTGTGTTAGTGGTTTATAAGTGGTTTGTACTATATGGTGTGTTAACTTTGGTGTAGATGGCGCTGTGTGAATGTAAGCAAGAAGAAATGTTGCTAAAACTGTTAATATTAATGAATCTTTGTGTATAGCGTAGCGTTCGGTAGGTGATAAGGAGTTGTGGCGGCGCGGCGAGAAGGACAGTGTGGTGAACACGACCGGCGCTGAAGGCGCAGGTGCAGCGGTTCGCCGCTAGGTTCATGGGGTACAGCCAGCAGGATGCCCAGGTCATTTGCACTTTATCACTCACTGATAAGGTATACAATCATTCATCATTTTCCTGTCCTTTTCCATTACTTGCGGTCGGCGCAGTACGTCTTTTTCTTCCATTCATTTGACGACCATTTGGTGTTGACTGCAACACCAAGGGTTCCGGTTCGATCCACGGGCAGTACAAACATTTGTGTGCTTTAACATGTCTGTTTGTAATGGTCTGGGTGTTTTCTATGGAAAATATGTATGTGTTTACAAAAAGTATATAAGTATGTTTATCCGTTGTTGTTTAAGTACCTATAATAAGGCTTCACGCTTATGTCAGTGGATATATTTATTTTATTTATTCATCTCATCTCTATCAGTGTGTCATCCACACAAACAACCTTCACACTCATATCCATCTTTTCTTTGGCCTTCCTCTGTTTACGCATCCGTCCACATGCAGATTCAACACTTGCTTGTTATGTGCCATTCATTATGAGGTATAGAATGTATTTTTAAATCGTTAGTGATTGGAAATCGAATTCGAAATTCAAATCCTAGTGAATCCGGGAGTAGACACGACTAATCGTTGGCGTACTTTTTTTATGAACTGTCAAAAAGGCACGTCAAATATATGTATTTTGTATAAGTTTAGTGATCTGTGACTCATTGCTCAGTATCATCAATTTACCTTATATTTATTGGTTTCAGTGTATTGAAATACAATATTGCAAATAAACAAAAGTGATCAATGAAACAACATAAAATAAGGTGCACTTTTATAAAAATAAGGTTTGGTATTTTATTGCGGATGGTGGAAACTACCGGATTACCGGGTATAAGAGACCTACATCCGGCGTCTTGGGTGTCGGGCGCAGGACGGTGTTAACGAAGTAATCACTTTACACAGTGAATATTTCTCTTAAATACTACTCTATGATGGTCAGGCGTGTCACTTGCTGTCAGGTGAACGAACTATCCGTCCTGATCCATATATAACATTACAAAAACTATGTTTTTGTGAGAATTTTTGGGCCTGCGCTGATCTCACTCGAGAGCACGTTGTTTCTTATATTTTGCGTTATGTTTCTCCCACTATTCCGGACGTCTTAATTAATTATTTTGAACACCATTTGGTGTAACGGTTGAGACGTTGGCTATTACACCGAGGGTTCCGGGTTCGATCCCCGGGCGGTACAAACATTTGTGTACTGAACATGTCTGNATGATTTCCACGAGAAATCCAGCGAAAACAGTAGTCACTTTAGAAAAAAGTAGTCACTCTTTAGAAAAAAAGTGTTTTGACACTAAAGCTACACACACACAGTGCTTTTTTTTCGAAGACTACTGCTGTGGCGCAGATGGCTTTTACAGCTGCACCGGGCAATTGGCGAACGCAGATGGCTCCCTGTCTTAAAATTTACACAACGAGCCTCGCGGGCGCCCCGAATGGGACTCGAACCTCGGCTTAGGGCGTTGCGGACAGGGCTGGGGTCTAACATATGTTTGGGGGGAAAGCGGCCCGGCACACGCCGGTTACGCGAATAGGGACTGTGCGAACCTACAGGGACACGCGACGATAGCCCCGCCGGCGGCACACACAGTGGCGACTAACAGCTACACAGTGAGATACACCGTGACATTACCGGGTAGAGAGACTAACAGTTGTCGTCTTGGTGACGTTCGCAAGGCAGTGTTGACGGAAAATAATGACTTCCTTCTTTTGTAAATTTCCTTCAACACTGCTTTGTTCAGGCGTATTGGACATACAGCTACACAGTCAGATACACAGTGAAATTACCGGGTAACGCACACCTAACAGCTGTCGTCTCGGGTAACGGACGCAGGGCTGAGGAGATCATTGCCGCGGGGCTACTATACAGCCAAACGGGGGTCTCTCGTTTTTGTTATTATTATGACTATACATACGACAACTCATTTGGTGTAATGGTTGAGACGTCGGCTCATACACCAAGGGTTCCGGGTTCGCTGGGCAGTGCAAACATGTGTGTGCATAAACATGTATGTATTGGTCTGGGTGTTTTCTATGTATAATATGTAGTTACAAAAAATATATATATTAGTATGTTTTATACTCATATTACAGGCTAAATGCTTAGTTTGGGTCTAGATGGCGCTGTGTGTATGTCAGCGGATATTTATTTATCGTCCCATGAAATAAGATTTCTATGCACTTTTGTGTTTCGGGATGAACGCTGTAGCTAGTGAAATTACCGGGTATAAGAGATCTCTGGTGCCTCGGGTGACGGGCGCAGTGCGACATTGATGAAAATATAATGTCTATCAGTTGTTGGTCTCCTTCAATGCCGCTCTGTCATGGTCAGGCGTATTACTTGCCATCAGATGAACGTCATGACGTCCCTTTCACATTTTGTACTGAATTTTTCAGGGCTGAACGGTCTCCGCAACATCGGGAACACGTGTTTCATGAACAGCGTGCTGCAGTGCTTGTCGAATACGCGACCGCTGCTAGAGTACATGCTACGGACGAGTACACGGCAGACATTAACACCACGCTGTCTTGTATGAAGGGCGCACTCATTAAAGGTAACCTCTATTTCGATTGTGTTTGTAACTGCGCCGTGGTATAGTGGATCGAGCTTCGAGTTTAAATCGCTGCTGAATCGTAGGACCCGAGGTTAATCTCACTATAGATAGAGCGTCGGTAGCTCATTGGTGTGGACTGTTGGTTGCCTTCCGACCTGGAGGGCGCAGGTTCAAATCCCGCCACGTACCAATGTATTTTATTTAAGAAATTATATGTACGTTATCCGACGGTCTTATGGTAATGGAAAACATCTTGAGGAAAACCTGCGCACGCCTGCGAAGAGATACAAAGGTTGTGCGTGAGATGCTCAGTGCCAAGTGGATGACTGTAACCCGCCACGAGTAGGCTCGTGCCCCTCGGTGGGACGTTTCATGAGCTGATGATGTCGGTCACCCATCCGCCGATTGATCGTTGCGATGGTCCCTTCACTTACATGGTGCTTAATGGTTGTCTGGGTATTACTTTGTATAATATCTATGTATTTACAAGAAGGCTAGGGTCCCAAGCAAAAGGAATAAGAGCTATGAAAAGATTGATGTATGTAAGGACCGCGTAAAGTGGCGTTCCATCATCTCTGCCTACCCCTCTGGGACCAAGGCGTGAGCTTTATTTATTTATATATTTCTTGTAAATAAATAATATTTATCTTATTCATGATGGGCTTGCTCTTGAGCACAGACTAACTAGGATAGTCGTAGGAAGAGACGTGCACTAAGATGGAGCGAACTTGCCAGTAAAAGCCTATTACTCGTTTTTTGAATGCCACGGGTTGTATGTGGCCGGAACACAGACGCAGGCAGGTCATTTCATTAATTTGCAGTACGCATAATGAAAGTAGACGCGAAACGCTTAGTCCGAATACTGGAACATCAACATCCGTTTTGTGATAAAAATTTGCAGTGCGCCTTGATGATATATATATATATATATATATATATATATATATATATATATATATATATATATATATATGTGTGTGTGTGTGTGTGTGTGTGTGTGTGTTAGTATGGTTTATAAGTGGTTTAGTACCTATAATACAAGGTTCGTGCTTAACTTGGTGCTAGATGGCGCTGTGTGAATGTAAAGCAAGAAAGAAATGTTGCTAAAACTGTTAATATTAATGAATACTTTGTGTATAGCGTTCGGTAGCGTGATAAAGGAGTTGTGGCGCGCCGGCGAGAAGGACAGTGTGGTGAACACGACGGCGCTGAAGGCGCAGGTGCAGCGGTTCGCCGCTAGGTTCATGGGGTACAGCCAGCAGGATGCCCAGGTCAGTTTGCACTTTATTCACTCACTGATAAGGTATACAATCATTCATCATTTTCCTGTCCTTTTTCCATTACTTGCGGTCGGCGCAGTACGTGTTTTTCTTCCATTCATTTGACGACCCATTTGGTGTTGACTGCAACACCAAGGGTTCCGGGTTCGATCCACGGGCAGTACAAACATTTGTGTGCTTTAACATGTCTGTTTGTAATGGTCTGGGTGTTTTCTATGGAAAATATGTATGTGTTTACAAAAAGTATATAAGTATGTTTATCCGTTGTTGTTTAAGTACCTATAATAAGGCTTCACGCTTATGTCAGTGGATATATTTATTTTATTTATTCATCTCTATCAGTGTGTCATCCACACAAACAACCTTCACACTCATATCCATCTTTTCTTTGGCCGTCCTCTGTTTACGCATCCGTCCACATGCAGATTCAACACTTGCTTGTTATGTGCCATTCATTATGAGGTATAGAATGTATTTTTAAATCGTTAGTGATTGGAAATCGAATTTATCGAAATTCAATTACCTAGTGAATCCGGGAGTAGACACGACTAATCGTTGGCGTACTTTTTTTATGAACTGTCAAAAAGGCACGTCAAATATATGTATTTTGTATAAGTTTAGTGATCTGTGACGTCATTGCTCAGTATCATCAATTTACCTTATATTTATTGGTTTCAGTGTATTGAAATACAATATTGCAAATAAACAAAAGTGATCAATGAAACAACATAAAAATAAGGTGCACTTTTATAAAAATAAGGTTTGGTATTTTATTGCGGATGGTGGAAACTACCGGATTACCGGGTATAAGAGACCTAACATCCGGCGTCTTGGGTGTCGGGCGCAGGACGGTGTTAACGAAGAATAATCACTTTACACAGTGAATATTTCTCTTAAATACTACTCTATGATGGTCAGGCGTGTCCCTTGCTGTCAGGTGAACGAACTATCCGTTCTGATCCATATATAACATTACAAAAACTATGTTTTTGTGAGAATTTTTGGGCCTGCGCTTATCTCACTCGAGAGCACGTTGTTTCTTATATTTTGCGTTATGTTTCTCCCACTATTCCGGACGTCTTAATTAATTATTTTGAACACCATTTGGTGTAACGGTTGAGACGTTGGCTATTACACCGAGGGTTCCGGGTTCGATCCCCGGGCGGTACAAACATTTGTGTACATGAACATGTCTGGGTTTTCTATGTATAATATGTATGTATTTACGAAAAAAAAAAGTATATACGTATGTTTATCCGTTGTTTAGTACCCATAAAACCGGCTTCACGCTTAACTTCGAGCTAGATAGCGCTTTGTGAATGTCTGTTGATGTTGATCATATGCGTGGTAACAGTGTCTATAATTAGCATTTGCTGCGTTTCCAGGAATTCCTGCGGTACTTGCTGGAGGGTCTGCACGAGGACGTGAACCGAGTAACCGTGAAACCGAAGCCCATACTCACCGAGATCGATGACAATCTCAGGTACACACAAACGTTTTAACGAGTAGCGAAATGTCTCTCAGTCTCAATCTATGTTGCATGTTATACTGTGTATTGATTGACGACTTGTATGGTGTAGCTGTTGAGATGTCGTCTGCTACACAAAGGGTTTTGGGTTCGGTCCCCGGGCAGTACAAACATTTTGTGTGCATGAACATGTGTGTTTGTAATGGTCTGGGTGTTTTCTATGTAGAATATGTATTTTAAAAAATGTATATAAGTATGTTTATCCTTGCAGATCAAAACTGAACCTAAATTCATTACTAACATAGAATTAAGTAAGAAAATAAATCTAAAATACACCAATACTAACAAATATTTTTTACTCTATAATGTTCACTTTATATTTTTTAATTTTTTTGTTGTAATATCTGCTTGGAAATAAAAAGGCTTATTTTTATTTTATTTATTATCCGTTGTTTAGTTCCCATAATGCAGGCTTCACGCTTAATTTGGAGCTAGATGGCGCTGTGTGAATGTCAGTGGATATTTATTTATTCAATGGCGTTGTCATGGTCAGCCGTATCACTTACCATCACGTGAACGTTCTGACCGTCCAGTTCCATTCGTAACATAAAAAAATACAGGCTTCACGCTCAACTTGGGGCTAGATGGCGCTGCGTGAATGTCAGTGGATATTTATGTATTAATGGTGTATATGTGTTGAATGTGCTGAAGGCGTCTAACTGTGGGCTAGATGGCGCTGTGTCTGCTTGAATGTCAGTGGATATGTATGTATTAATGGTGTATTGTCCGTAGTGAATGCGCGAAGGCGTCGGAGGCGTGGGCGCGGTACCAGCGCTGCGAGGACAGCCGCGTCGGGGACATCTTCGTCGGACAACTGAAGAGCACGCTCCGGTGTACCGTATGCGGACACGACAGCGTCACCTTCGACCCCTTCTGGGACCTCAGGTATATACATATTACAATGGAAAAACTTGATTTTGTTAACAAAAAATACATGAAACAAAACTATGGATCTTACAATGGAAAAACATTGATTTTGGTAACAAAAAATCAAAGAAACAAAACTCTGGATCTTACATTGCATAAACGTTGATTTTGGTAAAAAAAAGATACAAGAAACAATACTATGGACCTTACAATGGAAAAACATTGTTTTTGGTAACAAAAAATCGAAGAAACAAAACTATGGATCTTACATTGCAAAAACGTTGATTTTGGTAACAAAAAAAGGAACAAAACTATGGACCTTACAATGGAAAAACGTTGTTGGTAACAAAAATCGAAAAAACAAACTATGGCTCTTTACAAGGAAAAACGTTGATTTTGGTAACAAAAAAAGGAACAAAACTATGGACCTTACAATGGAATTACGTTGATGTGGTAACAAAAAAATACAAAAAACAATACTATGGCTCTTTACAAGGGAAAAACGTTGATTTTGGTAACAAAAAATACAAGAAACAAAACTATGGATCTAACATTGCAAAAACGTTGATTTTGTTAATAAAAAAATACATGAAACAAATCTATGGATCTTACCATAGAAACACGTAGATTTTGATAATAAAATTAAATTCAAAATTTAAAAAACCCCCAACACAAGAACTTAAGTAATTTCCTTAAAATAAAAATATAAAAGAAAATGTTAAAGTACTAAGATTATTAATAATTCAAAAAAAAACGTCGCGTTGGGGACCGCTCCTAATTATTTTTCTTATCTACGATATTTTTCATAAGATGGTTACTCTTTAGGTTTTATATTTAAATATTAGACTATTTGTATTTAAATTGTAAGTTTAGGAGCGGTCCCCAACGCGACGTTATTTTTTTAGAATTATTAATAGATTCTTAGGTATTTACATTAAGTTTCTATTATTTTTTACTTTTTAAAGGGAGTTACTTAAGTTCTGTATCGGGTTTTTTTTTTTTTAATTTAATTTTGATTTCATACTTTTATAGGTAGGTTAGGTTAAGTTAGATTTTAGTATATAGACAGACACGTCAAACTTATAACACCCCTGTTTTTGTGTCGGGGGAATCGTCGATATTTTTTATTTCAGTGTGGTTTCATTTGAGTCCAAGTATATTTGCAGTCATTCGGTTACTCTCCCACTTCCACTCCTCACAACTTTTAAACGGCTCAACCGATTTTCATCAAACATGTCTAAGAACACTCGCACGTAAGTCACCTTTATACAAAAAAAAACTAAATTGAAATCACTGCATGCGTTCTGGAGTTATGATGCCACAGACAGACAGACACGTCAACTTATACACTCTCTTTTTTTGATTTTGGTAACAAAAAAATACAAGAAACAAAACTATGGATCTTACAATGGAAAAACGTTCATTTTGGTAACAAAAAAATACAATAAATAATGCTATGGACCTTACAATGGAATTACGTTTATTTTGGTAACAAAAAAATACAAGAAAAATACCATGGATCTTACGTTGCAAAAATTTATGTTGGTAACAAAAAAAAACCAAACTTAAGACAAACAATTAACAATCCCACGACAACTGAAGAGCACGCTCCGGTGTACCGCGTGAGGACACGACGACGTCACCTTCGACCCCTTCTGGGACCTCAGGTATGCACGTTACAATGGAAAAACGTTGATTTTGATAACAAAAAAGTTACAAGAAAACACTATCGACCTTACAATGGAAAACATTGATTTGGTGATAAAAAAATACAAGAAACAAAACTATGAATCTTACAATGGAATTAAGTTTGTTTTGTAACAAAAATATACAAGAAACAAAAATATGACTTACAATGGAAAAACGTTTATTTTGGTAAAAAAAACTTAAGACTAATAATTAATAATAGTTGAGATGTCAGCTATAACACCAAGGTTCTGGTTCGATCCCGGGCCGTACACACATTGTGTGCATGAACATGTCTGTCTGTATTCTGGATGTCTAAAATGTAGGTATTTACGAAAAAAAGGCTTATAAGTTGTTTAGTGCCCATATTACAGGCTAATGCTTAGTTTGGTACTAGATGGCGCTGTGTGAGTGTCATTGGATATATATTTGTTATCAAAATGTGTTTTGTAGTAAACAAACGTAAAAAGTGTTAAGTATATTCATTTGTTGTTTAATGCCCATAATACAGGCTTCACGCTAAACTTGGGGCTAGATGGCGCTGTGTGAGCGTCAGTGAATATTTGTTTAATATCGGAATATGTTTTTTAGTGTACAAACATATGTATAATGTATGTATTGTAAAATTCCAGCCTGCCGATCCCGTCCCGCACGGGCACACTCAAGTTGCAGCAGTGTCTGCAGCATTTCACCAGGGAGGAGGAGCTCGACGGAGACGAGAAACCGGTCAGTATTTATATTTGTTTATTCCCTTATGGATTATATTATATACTAGGTGTTCCCCATGGTAATACCTGCGTTGAAAGATTTCCCCTGCAGTAGAATATAACCTAAAAGTGTGTCGTTAAGTCACACCGCCTGGTTAAAGGTTCCATTGTTTTTCCGAAATTACAAGTATTGTCTTAAATAAAAGTAGCCTATGTTTTTCCTTATTGCATCAGGAAACTACAAAAAAAAGTCCCGTTAAATCCATCAGAGCCGTTTCAGAGATTACTGGAACAAACTGACTGACAGACAAAAACAACAAATTGTTATTTTGGCATATTATTATGTACGGTATACATTTTCATATATGAATGAAGAAACGCTTCAATTTTAATTTATATTTAATAAATAAAATTTTCATGAATCTTATCATCTTGGCCAGGGTGGAGAATCAAACATCTATTTTTTTCCCCCGAAATGTTAGGGTACCAATAAATTTTTTTCATATCATTTTTTATTGCAATTATTTGATACAAATATACATACAACTCTAAATCTTTATTCCGATCATCCTCTGTTTTTAATAGTTGATTATTAATATGACAAAACAACGTTTGTCGAGTCAGCTACTTTATTTATATTTGTAAGAAAGAAACAAAAAAAAATCCCAATTTTAATACTAGGATTATAATCGAACTTGCTGTTGTTCTATGACAGTAAGTGAACGGACGGTCAGTGCGCTCACCGGTGGTAAGTGATACGCCTGACCATGACAGTGTGGAGGAAATTAATAACAGTAGACAGTCACATCATTGTTATCATGATGATAATAAATGTTACGTTCATCACCAATATTGTAATGGTCTAGCGCCCACAGCGTTGTATTTAGATCGCTGCGTAATCCGAAGGTCGTGGTTCGAACCCCGCGGGGAATATTACATACTCAAGTCTCTCAGTTATNCTGAGGTTCAAATCCCGACACGTACCAATGTATTTTCGAATTTTCGAAAAATATATGTACGTTATCCGACGCTCTTACGGTGAAGGAAAACATCGTGAGGAAACCTTCATGCACGCCTGAGAAGAGATTCGAAGGTTGTGTGTGAAGTCGTCCAATCCGCTCTGGGCCCGCGTGGACGACTAAGGCCTAATCACCCTATACGGGTAGGCTCGTGCCCCTCGGTGGGGACGTTTAATGAGCTGATGATGATGATGATGAAATAAAATTTTCATGAATCTTATCATCTTGGCCAGGGTGGAGAATCAAACATCTATTTTTTTCCCCCTAAATGTTAGGGTACCAATAAATTTTTTTCATATCATTTTTTATTGCAATTATTTTATACAAATATACATACAACTCTAATTATTTATTCCGATCATCCTGTTTTTAATAGTTGATTATTAATATGACAAAACAACATTTGTCGAGTTAGCTACTTTATTTATATTTGTAAGAAAGAAAGAAAAAAAAACTCCCAATTTTAATACTAGGATTATAATCGAACTTGCTGTTGTTCTATGACAGTAAGTGAACGGAACGGTCAGTGCGCTCACCCGGTGGTAAGTGATACGCCTGACCATGACAGATGCAGTGTCGGAGGAAATTAATAACAGTAGACAGTCAACATCATTGTTATCATGATGATAATAAATGTTACGTTCATTACACCAATATTGTAATGGTCTAGCGCCCACAGCGTTGTATTTAGATCGCTGCGTAATCCGAAGGTCGTGGGTTCGAACCCCGCGGGGAATATTACATACTCAAGTCTCTCAGTTATTTATCCCAGTTTGATTTCCTAACTAATTTAGTTGGCAATGTCCTCTTAGATATTGCGGGCTGAATCACCTGATTGTCCGATTAGATGATTTGCAGTATTAAGCCGTCGGCCCCGGCTACAATCTTATTATGGCAGACGTTAACACCCACTGACGTACAAGTAGCGTGCACTCAATATATTCTAAATAAACAGTGCATACCCTGTGCGTGTAGATAAACCGGAAAATCGACAACTTTTAAATCATTTCCCACTTTTTCACCCATTTTCCTCTACAGATTTGAAGCCATAGGCGATCTGCTGTCATCGGCAGCACTCAATTTGACAAAAATGAAAATTATTGTTTTTGCGATTACTGTCGCTCACTTTGCATACCCTGCGCATAATCTCTGTGCACGCCACTGCTGACGTATAATGAAATGATGATGATGATAGTAAATGTGCGTGTGTGATGACAGACTTGCAGCAAATGCGGCGTTCGGCGCAAGTGCCTCAAATGGTTCGCGGTGCACAAGTTCCCGAGAGTGCTCGTGTTACATCTTAAAAGGTAGCCCTTAACAATTTTTTTTCTATGTAATTTAAGTAAAAGGATCATGACATTCACACAGCGCCATCTAGCCCCGACCTAAGTATAAGCCTGTAATATGGAAACTAAACAAAGGATAAACATACCTATATAACATTTTTTTTAAATACATAACAGTTGACGGCCCATTTGGTGTAGCGGTTGAGACGTCGGCTGCTACACCAAGGGGTTCGGTCCCCGGGCAGTACAAACATTTGTGTGCATGAACATGTCTATTTGTAAAGGTCTGGGTGTTTTCTATGTATAATATGTATGTATTTAAAACTATATTTATTTAAAATATACGTATGTTTATCCATTGTTTAGTACCCATAACACAGGCTTCACGCTTTCTAAGATAAGCAGCTGTACATAATGATTAAGGAATAGATAGATAATTCTTTATTGCACAAAACAAATTAAACACTTAACAAGATTCTGCACAGGAAAAAAAAGACAATTGGCGGCCTTATTACTAAATAGTAATTTCTTCCAGACAACCAACTTAATAATAGAAGAACTTATAATGGAATAATTATATTTTAGTATGTTACGTAGCGTTATCTAGTACTCTTACATGGACTAACTTAATGAAACGTATGTAATGTGAGGTGGTGCCTGATGACCCGTAACACGGATATACTCTAGCATATCTAGCATAGGCATCAGTCTCACAATAATGATATGATATATGTCTGTATCCTGGAACTGTGTTATGTACTATTATTTTGTGAGAGAAATAACGATGATTATTATTTAAGAAAAGAACGAAAATAAAAATCTATTTATTGAAACGGACTTAAAAGTAAGTTAGAAATAAGCTGACAAGTGTTAAAATTATCAAAATTACGTAATTTCTCGGGGTTCCCAAACTAAGCAAAGCCTGTATCTTGGGAATCAATTTCCAATGGATTACAGAGTTATATTGAATGAATTGAGCGTCGGTAGGTCAATGGTATGGACTGTTGCCCTCCTACCGGGAGGGCTGAAGTTCGAATATCACCACGTACCAATGCGTTTTCGAATTTTCGAAAAATATATGTATATATGCGGAGGACCGGGATACCTGGCGCAAAATGGGGGAGACCTATGTCCAGCAGTGGACTGCGATAGGTTGGATAGATAGATATGTACGTTATCCGCCGCTCTTACGGTGAAGGAAAACATCGTGATGAAACCTGCGCACGCCTACGAAGAGATTCAAAGGTTGTGCGTGAAGTCGTCCAACCCGCACTGGGCCCGCGTGGACGACTAAGGCCTATACACCCGCCACGGGGAGGCTCGTGCCCCTCGGTGGGGACGTTTAATTGATTTATAATAATAAGTTTGCCTGTATAAGTTTAAGTCACATGTGAAGTCGATTTTAATTTAAAAAGGTTACTATAGTATCGAAGATGATATAAATGATAAAAACTCATGGACACGTTGATCTCCACGCCTGCACTACTTTTGTTTATTTTTGTTATCGTCTATTTAGATTTATATAATACTTAACTGCTTAATAATACTTTTTAATAATATTTTAACCAATACTTAATATGATAAAAATTGAGAATATAATTTGCTTTATTTTGTTTACAAATGATTCTGTACTAAACACATTTTTTTTGAAAAGAGTGACTACTGAGTTTCTTGCTGGTTTCTTCTCAGTGGAAAACTACCTCCCGAACCAGTGGTACCTTCATTTGACATTCATAAGTGTTCTGTAAGAACCTAATTTGAATAAACACTTTCATTTCATTTCAATGAGGTGATGATGATGCTGATTGAATACATTAAGTGAAGTGGTAATAACCGTATGATGGTGGTGTTTGCAGGTTCTCCCCGCTGGAGCGGTTCCGCGGCAAGCTGTCCGTGTGCGTGGAGTTCCCGCTACGATTGGATCTAGCGCCCTTCGCCGCCGCACACCGACCCATACTCTACGACCTCTACGCCGTCAGCAACCACTCTGGTATGCCCACCCGCTGTTTACAAGCGTTTATTCATATATTTTATTTATTTATTTATCATATAGGCACACATACACATAGAAAATTAACAATAATCATTGAAATATAAATACAATGGTGTGTGTATGCGCTAAAAAGAAGAAATATCACACTAAATCTTTTGATGTTAACTTATAACGTCATTTTAAAATTACCGCCCCATACTGTACGACCTGTACGCCGTCAGCAACCACTCTGGTAAGCCAACCCGCTATTTACAAGCGTTTATTTATATATTTATGTATATATAAACATATAAAATCAACAAGGTATATATATGCGCTAAAAAGAAAAATCTTTTACACTGAATCTTAAATGTTAACTTATAAAGTCATTTCAAAATTAACTTCTTGTACTATACGACCTTTACGCGGTCAGCAACCACTCCGGTAAGCCGACCCGCTATTTCCTTTTTTTATTTATAAGGCACATCAACAATGCAACACAAGCATTCGTAAAATATACATAAATAACAAGTAATGTAGTGTTTACATCAATTATAAATATCCACAGCATGTTCAATTAACTCGTAATTTTATTACAATAACAACTTATTGACTAAACTAAGAAGTTGTTAAAGCTTTTTGTTAGCTAATTAAATGGCTTATCGAGATTAAATCGGAAACTCAAAGTGGAATCATTAGAAGGGCTCCTCATTGAAGAGTTGGACTGTTTAAAATTATATCGTTCAGTATGTACTTCACAAATCATCGTTATATATATGCGACGTTCCGGCGTCCGGCATATATGCGACGTTCCGGCGTCCGGCATATATGCGACGTTCCGGCGTCCGGCATATATGCGACGTTCCGTCCGGCATATATGCGACGTTCCGGCGTCCGGCATATATGCGACGTTCCGTCAGGCATATATGCGACGTTCCGGCGTCCGGCATATATGCGACGTTCCGTCAGGCATATATGCGACGTTCCGGCGTCCGGCATATATGCGACGTTCCGTCAGGCATACATGCGACGTTCCGGCGTCCGGCATATATGCGACGTTCCGGCGTCCGGCATATATGCGACGTTCCGTCTGGCATATATGCGACGTTCCGGCGGCATATATGCGACGTTCCGTCAGGCATATATGCGACGTTCCGGCGTCAGCATATATGCGACGTTCCGGCGTCGGCATATTGACGTTCCGGGTCCGGCATATATGCGACGTTCCGTCTGGCATATATGCGACGTTCCGGCGTCTGGCATATATGCGACGTTCCGTCAGGCATATATGCGACGTTCGGCGTCGGCAATATGCGACGTTCCGGCGTCGGCATATGGACGTTCCGTCTGGCATATATTTGCGACGTTCCGGCATCTGATATGCGACGTTCGTCAGGCATATATGCGACGTTCCGGCGTCCGGCATATATGCGACGTTCCGGGTCGGCATATGTAGTTCGCCTTTTTTTTGTGCGATGACGACGTTTTTGGCAGTTATAATTCTTTATTTCACACAAAAATAACTTTTTTACAATAATTGATTATATTATTTATCCGCACGAAACAATCTAAGGTTGGTGCTAATTAAGTGCAAAATATAACATTTACACTAAATTACAATTTTTGTAATTGTAATTTCATTGCACATTACATTACTTGCTCTTCCAGGCTACCTAAGGATGACTATGTTTATTTTGCAATTATATTGTTTAAATGTATTTAATGAATGTTTTCATAATTTGTTTGATAACAGCTGTTGGCCGTAGATGGCTTCACCGAGCTATTGGCGAGCGCCGATGGCTCAGTCTTAAGTATTTACACGAGTCACCTAGAGATTTAAGACTGCTATGAAAGGCATGACGTCAAAATACAGATAATTTTAATATTTTTTTATTATTTTCTAACTTGTCAGTTATTTTTAATTATTTGGTGTATATGGTTGAGATGTTGGCTGCTACACCAAGGGTTTCGGGTTCGATTCCCGGGCAGTACAACATTTGTATGCATAATCATTTCTTGCTTTTGGTTGGCTTGTATTGGCTGGGTCTTTTTATGTATAATATGTATGTTTTACAAAATAATAATATGTTTAACGTTGTTAATACCGTAATACAGCTTCACGCTAATATGGGCTTGATGGCGCTGTGTGAATGTCAGTAGATATTTAATTATTTGGTGTAATGGTCGAAACGTCGGCTACTAAACCAAGGGTTCCGGGTTCGATCCCCGGCCAGTTTAAACATTCTGGCCTGGCCTGTGTGTTTGTTTGAATAATATGTATGTATTTACAAAAAAAATGTATATTATATTGTTATCAGTTGTTTTAGTACCCTTCTACAAGCTCCTCGCTTAATATGGGGCTAGATGGCGCTATATGAGTGTCAGTGGATATTTATTATATCACTGTGCACGCCTCTGGCTGATGATGGATGATGTGTGATGATATGATAATAGTGATGGTGTTGGTTAAATATGGTTTGTGCATGGCGTTTCAGCACGACGTACTCGGGCCACTACACGGCGTACTGCAAGCACCTACACGGCGACTGGCACGAATACAACGACTCCAGGTGATTATTTAATATTTATAATAATAATAATATTAAAGATATTCTCAAATCAGTAACTGTATTTTAGTAAATAAAGTGTATAAAATATTCAGTGAAACCTTGCAATAATAAAAAACGAACAAAAAAAGAAAAGAGGAACATAAAACCTTTTTTACACCGACCCATTTGGTGTTGCGGTGAGAGGTCGGCTGCAGCACCGAGGGATTCCGGGTACTCCTCAGTCCGGGCGTACAAAACATTTGTGTGCATGAACATGTGTGTTTGTAATGGTCTGGGTGTTTTCTATGTATAATAATGTATTTACAAACAAAAATGTTTATAGTATGTTTATCCGTTGTTTAGTACCATCATATAGGCTTAACGCTTACTTGGGGCTAGATGTCGTGTGAATGTCAGTGGATATTTATTTATTCATTCTGTTACATTAAAAAAAGTGGCGGCAACAAGCGCGCCTTGACACTGGTCTCCGTAGGTGCCTGAGTGGAGACCACTAATGCGCAACAAAAGTATTAACTAAATCAACATTTTATTTATTAAATACTAGCTGTTTCCCGCGGTATTGCTCGCGTATTGAAATATTCTCCCGCCGTAAAGCATATTTAAAAAGACACGACACGCGGTAAAACATTGCTGTTTTTCCAAAATTAAAAGTTTTGTCTAAAATAAAACTCGCCTATGTTTTTAAGCCATCTGCCAAAAAAGTCCCGGCCAAATCCATTTAGCCGTTTCAGAGATTACCCGGAACAAACAGACAGACATAAGTTATAATGTAAATATAAAGTATATAATGTAAATATAAAGATATTAAGAGTGTATGTCGTTTGGAAGCCTATTATTTAGTTATGCATGCCGGGCAGCCTTTAACTAGGCAATATTACATTCATGTCTTTATAGATTTCAGTTTATAATTGAGAGCGTCGGTGGCTTAATGGTGTAAACTGTTGCCTTCCTACCGGGACGGTGCAGGGTCAAATCCCGCCATGTACCAATGTGTTTTCGATTTTTCGAAATTATGTGTAGGCTATCCGACGCTGTGGTGAAGGAAAACCTCGTGAGAAACCTGTGCACGCCTGCGAAGTGATTCAAAGGTTGTGCGTGAAGTCGGCCACACTGGCCCACGTGGACGACTAAGGCCTATACCCGCCACGGAGAGGCTCGGGGCGGTATAATGACTGATGATTGTTTTGTTGTGGCCAGTTGATGAGTCAATCAAATAATACTTTGTTGAAAGACGGTGTACTAATAATGTCCCCAATGGCTTTATACGCTTTATATATAACTCACAACTATGTGTGGAGTGGCGCGTCGCACACTACATGGTGATGTGTTTTTATTACATCCTCAATATGGTATGATTATATATTATCTGGTATTCGTGTAGCTCTGTCCCCCTTTCAAATAAGGCATGTACGGAAGATCAGCGTTTCGGTACGTTTTCATGCCGCGACACCATGCTGAGTACATGCCTTTTTCGGCGCCTATTTCAACTTTTTACTACTGTTATATCAATTTATAAAATTTGATTGTATTTGTAACGCCAAGGGTTCCGGGTTCGTCCCTAGGCATACAAACAATTTGTGTGCATGAACAGTTGTTTGTAATGGTCTGGTGTTTTATGTAGTATGTATTATTTACAAATAAAAATGTATATAAGTATGTTATCCGTTGTTTAGTACCATAATACAGTCTTCACGCTTGGGGCTAGATGGCGCTGTGTGAATGTCAGTGGATATTTTTTGTTTTATTCATTTGGTGCACCGAATAATTTTTCTTTCTTCTTTCTTGAGTTTGTTTGTTTTGTCCTTAATAAATAACTAAATAATGTGTGTGAGCAGGGTGTCGCCGCTGAACGGTTAGCGTGGTGTCGTCGGAGGCGTACGTGTTGTTCTACGAGTCGCAGACGAAACACAACAGGTGCGGAATATTTATTTTTACGATTTAAAATGAATTTGAAGAAAAAAATACAAACGCAAGCCGATAACGGCATTTATTAAAATGAAAACAATTCGAACAATATCGAACACTGAAACTTAACACAATTATTTAGAGCTGATTTAGCAACAACAATCACAAATCATGAAAACTTGGAAAATCTCACAAGGGTAACTCTCGGTTCCAAGTCCACAGCAAAATGGTGCTACCTACAATCTACCGGTTTATATACCTGCTAGCAGTATTTGGCGGTATTGCCATATTAAAAAATCATCGACTATCTACTAATAAATACATCTATTAATGAACCATTTGGTGTAGCGTTTGAGACGGCTACAACACCAACGGTTCCAGGTTCGATTCCCGGACAGTGCAAACATTTGTGTGCATGAACATGTCTGTTTGTAATGGTCTGGGTGTTTTCTATGTATAATATGTATGTATTTACAAAAAATATATATATAAGTATGATTATCCGTTGTTTAGTACCCATGACACAGGCTTCACGCTTAACTTAGGGGCTAGATGTTGTGTAGTGGTGTGGATATATTTTTATTTGTTTTAATTTTGTTTTGAAAATGAAATTATTTACGACATCACATTAGTAACCTCAAAAATTAATCAACAGTATTTCTTTACTATTTAATGGATGTTATATACATATGAACTATTATTCCTTATGAATCACTATCTATTTAAAAAAACAGTATCAAACTCCGTTGCGTAGTTGTAAAGATTTAAGCGCACATAGGGACAGAAAAAGCGACTTTGTTTAATAGTATGTGTACTTCACTGTATGGGCCGAAATTATACTGAAAATTGTTGGTGCTGGAAATGGTTTGTAGGGTATTATAAGAAAAATGTTGATTGGTGTTCTAAATAAAACGAACCAATGTTATTAATTGGGCTTATAATTATAAAAGACTTTGACACAGTAAGCAAGACGAGTGCGAACAGAATGAAAAGTATAGTTGCAATAAGAAGGCGGGAATTTCAAATACATTTAACAAAAAATATTATAGGTACTTGTTATGTCATATTGCTAATTACCTTGGATTTTGACCCTATTTTTGTGTGGACTGTTGCCTTCCGATCTGGAGGATGCAGGTCCAAACCCCGCCACGCACCAGTGTATTTTCGAAATTGTATGTACGTTTATCCGACGCTTTTACGGTGAAGGAAATAATAAAATTTAAAGCTTTAATAAAATACACAGAATAGTCCTCATGAAGAAAGGTTGCTATACAATAGACGAATATTTATCGGATAAAAATGTTTGCGTCGGTGGCTCAATGGTGTGGACTGTCGCCTTTCTACCGGGAGGACTAAGATTCAAATCCCGACATGTACCAATGTGTTTTCGAATTTTCGATAATATATGTAGTGGGAGGAAACCTTCATGCACGCCTGCGAAGAGATTCGAAGGTTGTGTGTGATGTCGTCCAACCCGCACTGGGCCCGCGTGGACGACTAAGGCCTAATCACCCTATTCGGGTAAGCTCCTCGGTGGGGACGATTAATGAACTGATGATGATGAAATTATTGTAAAGCGACGTGTAGGTAAATGACAAAACTCTGTAACCAATGATATAAAAAGTGTAAAGGTGACTATCGAGTTCATTGCCGGCTCTTCTCTCGAAGATCCTACTTATTTCGAACCGGTAGTCTTAAAAAATATAATGAAAATGAAAATCATCATCATTAATGCAATGATGGAGTCATTATTATATTTACACATTTTAATTGATCTATAATCTGATTAAATGAAGCGTCTGGTATGCAATTATTTATAAGTTTACAATTTAATTCATTATGTAGCAGAGGTCCATAACCAACACCAATCCTATCAGAGAACAAAATTAATTCATTATTTAATTGTAAATCATTTGTTATACATGGATTAGAAGAAAGTAAATTGTGTTACACCTCTAACAGTGAAGGTTCATTCTGCTCTTGATGCTGATCAGTGAGATCTGCACCAAGGTGACAGCTACATTGGCCTATATATTGGTTAGCTGCAAGAATATATTCACTAATTTGGCTTTGAGCCGAATTATATTTTACTGTCATTTGTTGTAATGACCTATGCAGCCTTGAAATATCAGCCTCTAGCTCCTTTGTCTCAATTTCATACCTATGCCTACTTTCTTTTAACTTGTTACTATATATTTATAAACTATCTAACATATCTAAATTATTTTTCCTTAACTAATATTGTGTTTATAACATTTTTGTTTTTTAATTAATTTCTCAGTTTTTTTAATATAGTTATTAATTTTAATATATTTCTTAATCCTATTTTTCCTACTTTTCCTATTGCTAATACACCTATCATTTGATTGTTAGACCGGATGACTTTCTGCTCAGCTGGGGACCCGATCAATTCCTCATACAAGCTTTGTGTATGCAGGGCTTCTTGACACTGTTTGTCACTCTCATATTGTGATATGAGTTTATGAGCATCACATAGTTCCACCTCGAGTTCCTGGATGCGCTGGAGAGCCCGCTCATAGGTTTCACTGCATTGATGAAAGCTGTTGACAGTGTCCAGTGCTCTCGTTGGAATTGAACATCAGCAAGCTGAGCATGAACTTCAGCCAGTTCGCTCTTAAGTTGGGTATTATTCGTGATAATTTTTAGATATTCCTCTTCATTTTCCTGTTTTTAAGGAGTTGGTTATGGTCCTGTCGAAGTTCCTTTAATTCTTGCAGGGCTGTTTTAAGTTTCAATTCCAGTTCTTGTGAAGTGGCCTTCCGAGTCATCATTTTGGAGTATGCTCCGCTGCCGGTCATTTCTGAAAAATATTATCACAGGTGTACACAAAGTTTAAGCTAGCTTATTATAAGACACCACTGCTAAAGGAGATATATTAAACCTTATTATTAAAATTAAATATTTTGAATGTTTTATGGTAAAGATTAAAAAACTAATAAGTTAGTTAACCAATTATTGTTTTCCAAAACACCTTATTTTGTAGTAGAGTATTTATAATAATTAGGAAACAATTAATAATAACTATTTAAATTTAAGCAACAGATATATGATATTACTTTTAAAATAATCAAGTGGGTAGGTTTATTATAAATTTAATGATTACAAAATAATAATTGTTATTAATATTTAGTGCTTATATTAACCATTTTATCTTTCACTTTGTTAAATATTATCTTAATTAATCAGCAGTTAATGCAAGAAATACGAATACAAGCAGTCAAAATTTATCACCGTCGTTTTAAATAATATTACCATCACTTAATAATATTGCCTAAGTGAATATGATGTTTCGTGTGAAAAGTATTATTTGTATGAGGCTAAACGTTTAACATCAACTTTACTTCCACTTTATGTCAAGTAAAGAGCTACAACTATGCCTGTGTTTGATATTGGACGATACTCGTGATAACGAGTGATGTGGAGTGTTGGGTGTTGTATGTCGTGTTAAAATTATTAAAAACTAGTACTCTCCTGGTTTTCACCGTAGAATCCTTCAATTTCGTTAAGTTGAAGTAGCCAAACCGTTGACTTTTTGAATTTCAGATTGAAGATTTTTCATTTTCGTACGAAGTTGTTGCAATAACTTTTCTACATGAATTTATCTATAATATAACAAATGACGATTTTACTGGTGGTAGACTCGATACTCACGGTCTTAGGAGGTACCACGCAGTGACAGATATCATCCCGTGAAACACGAGGGCACTTTTGTTTCGGGATGAGGACTGATCTAGTGAAATTACCGGGTATAAGAGACCTAACATCTGTCTCTGGTGACGGGCGAAGTGCGGTATTGTTGGAGACTAGTAACTGTTTCAGTTGTCGGTCTCTTTAATGCCGCTCTGTCATGGTCAGGCGTGTCACTCACCATCAGGTGAGCGTCCTGACTGTCCGCACTTATAACGGTTATAACAAAAAAAAAAGTATCTGTAAAAGATTTAATTAATTAAAGATTATTTGATTTGAGCGGTTCAGAATTTGTGTTTACTTAATAAAAGCACCATCAGGAATTGATTTATTAACTCGTATTTTTTTCGATTACAGTGAGGTGGTAGGCGATGCAGCCCGGAACCTCGAGCGGTCGGGGAAGGAGACTGCAGCACTGGCCTTGTGTTCGCCGTGTATTCGATTAATCTACAATTTGATTTACTGACCGTTAAAGTAGCTCGAAGTTATATTTTTACTACCATTCGCTATGACATTTAATTAAAAACATCTAATCTGGTAGCAGTTAAGGAGAGACAAAGTAAAAAGGAGAGAAACAAAACATTTAAAAAGGGATATTTATTGCCTGTATGCCTGCACTTTAAAAAAACTATGACCTACTTTAACGGACAGTTCTTGCCACGTTTGCCACATTTACCATTTGTGAAATAGAAATTATTTTTTATTATGGCAAGGTTTCTAATGCTACGGTTTAATTTCGCACATTTGTTGAAATCCAAAATTGAATGTCATGGTTTTATCAGCAAAGTTTTTATTGATTACGCTTCTCTTTAAATACGTGTTAATTGCAAACCAAAGTTACATAACCAAAATCACATGGCTAACACTAGTTTTTTGGCAAATCAAATAATCAATATGGATTCAAAAAAAATATCTATTTGCCAGAATGATATACATTGTGTCAAAGATACTCGTGCATATTCTGTTTGCACATGCAAATATAACAAATATAATAATCAATAGTTTTACAGTTTTAATCAGTCATTAAATAGATAAATATGTCACTAACGCTTATTTTTTCTTAAAATATTCAATTCTAAAGCTAGAAATCAAAGTGCGATACATTATTTATATTGTAGGTCGGTAAATACATAAAATAAAAATATCTTAAATTAAAATTTAGAAAAATAATGGGAAATAATTAACGCCAGAAGAAAACAAATACAAAATCTATGTCTACTATTATAATAGTAAATTGGAAACTTTGACAAACTTCATAGGGGGTGGGGTCAACTAGGGTAAATTTAAGGTTTGATCAACATCTTAGTATTTATTAACGTCTTTATTAAACCAGTTTCAAAGCAATATCGTTTTAAACAAATCACCAGAGATGAACAATATATTATTATTCAATTGTTTACACCGGGATTTGGTCCAAAAATGTATAATAACAATATTTGTTTCATGTAAAATGCACATATATAAATCATAGAAATATGTAAATTACTTAAATAATTAATAAAATGAACATTTATTTCTCACCATAAACAACATCAACAATTGTACGAACCAGCAAAAAATGTTAGATTTTCTTTAGTCATTCGTGGAGGACTAGTGCCACATAATTTAAGAATAACTTTAAAAAAAAAACAGAAATTATCTATTTGAAATCGTATGTATTAATAAATTATGATACTAATACTACACAAATTTCCTGAAATTAATACCAAGTTAGGTCAACATGATTTTATTAAATGCTCGAAAGAAAATTATAAATTATTCGATAAGAATTAAAATACAACTAAATGACAATGAATAACTTTTTTGGTCTGCTGAAAGCAAGGCCTTTGTAACAAAATTTGCATGCTTTTTATTTGTATTGGAATCACTTTATGTATCAAAGATTAAATAAAAGTTTAAGGATAAAAGACACAAAGTAAAAATAAATTTAGTATTTGCCTGAAAATCAAGACACAATTTAGGTAATTAAAATATTACTGGCATATTATATATGAATACTAAACCAAACTGCAATTCAGTCATCATATTTTGGCTATTTGGCGTAATTTAACCAATCCTAGGTCTTAAGTAGTAATCTCATCACAGAATGCTTAAATAATAACAGTTTTCTCACAAAAACATACAATGATTGTAGCAACGCTATAATTGTTTGAAATGTGCTGTAAATTTTAAAATAATCATCGGCTTAGCCGCTGAATAATAATAATAATAATCGATGTTGAATACTAATGAATCCCCGAAGTGGGCTTGGCATGAATTTGGACAAGACGAAAGTCATGTTCAATGCCATGTCATGCCACAACCGATATGCGTCGATGGCATCCTTCTCGAAGTTGTGCAAGAATACGTTTACTTGGCCAACCATCCAACTTGGCCGGCACAATTCGAGAGGGAAACTAGAGGAGATTCAGTTGGGCTGGGCGGCATTCGCAAGTACGTCAGGTCTTCACGTCGACGATTCCGCAATGCTTAAAGACAAAAGTCTTTGAGCAATGCGTCTACCTACTTACATATACAGCTGAGACATGGACACTGACTGCGGTTGGTTCACAAGTTCAAAGTCACTCAACGCAAATGGGCGAGCTATGCTCGGGTCTCTCTTAGGATAAGATCAGAAGTGATTTAATCCGTAAGAGAACTAAAGTTACCAGACATAGCCCGCCGGATCAGCATTTGAAGTGTGGGTGGTCACGTTGTCGCAGAACCGATGGCCGTTGGAGCAGACGAGTTCTGGAGTGGAGACCGGTCTCGGCAAGCGTAGCGTAGGATGCCCTCCGGCCGATGGACCGACGACTTGCGAAAGGTCGCTGGTGAGGCTGGATATGGAAGCGGAGGACCGGGATATCTGCGCAAAATGGGGAGACCTATGTCCACAGTGGACTGCGATAGGTTCAATAGGATAGCCGCTACAAATTTAGATGCACGTGCACCCTATAAACGGAGTAAAAATTAAATGAAACAAGACAATTTTTACTGCAGAGGATCATGTGGTTCCTTTAATTAAATATCTTTTTTATTTTTCATAATAATCCTTAGATAAACAATCAACTAACTAGATACACAACCACAAAGAGATACCAACCACGAAATGTCCCAGCCCATGGCACGTGACACGTATAGTTATTGTTATATTTACCACGGAAAATTATTCATTATTTTTGTGTAACAGACAACAATGCTTCCTATATGGTTAGTGACAAAATTTAACTTAAAAATATATTAGTACCTGCAGATCGAAACCATAATTTAAAAGATAAATAGAAATTATTAATTGGTTTTTAAAGAGTTAAATAAATGGAATATAAAAATTTGGCTTTAATAGAATTATATAATTACAATCCAAAGCACTCATTTCATATCTAATTAAATGTAATAGCTGGAGCCGGGCTTTAGCAAAATATAAAATGTCTTTAGGATAATGTTGTTATTAGTTTTCTTGCATGTTTAAAAATCGGAACGGTTATACAATCATTAAAAATAACTTCTTGACGATTCAAAAGTGTCATTTAATGATTTTTTTAAACATTTTTCATTTTTTAGTGAAAACAAAGAAACGATGTCTACTATTATAATAGTAAATTAAAAGCAACAACAACAAACTTCATTCGGCAGTGTTAGGGTCAAACCCCTGTAGAATAAAATAAAATATTAACGTCTTTATTAAACTAGTTTGAAAGCAATATTGTTTCATAAATATACCACCAGATATAAGTAATGTATTGTTTTTCTATTGCCTTTACCAGGGTTTGGTCTAAAAATGTATAATTAATATAATATATTTATAAGGTATAAAATTTGTTTCATGTTAAATGCGCCCATAGAAATTCACAAATTACATTATTATGTTACATTACCGAAATAATCCATATGAAATCGTATGTATTAATACATTAAAACGTATGTATTAATACATTAAAATACTAATACTACTCGAATTTTCAAAAATTAATACCAAGTTAGGTCAACATGCTTTAATAGAAATATCCATAGAAAATAAAAAAATATTTATAAGAATTAAAATACAACTAAGACAAATTGTTAAATAAAATTAATATTTGTTTGAAAAACAAGACACAATTTAGGTAACTAAAATATTACTGGCATATTATATAAATACTAAACCAAACAATTCAGTCATATTGTGGTATTTGACGAATTTAACCAATGCTAAGTATATATTAGTAATCGTTGTTACGGAATGAATCCATCTTCATTTACTTTGATTTGTCATAATATTAATTCTAAAAGTAACATAAAAATGCTCCATTTATGGTTAGTAACAAAAGTGAAGTTAAAAAAATATGTAAGTCAGCAGGTCAAAACCATAATTGAAAATATAAACGAAATTAACAATTGATTTAATGGATACAAAATAAATAAAAGTATAAATTGAAAATATAACAATGTTCAACTCTACTCTCATGATCCTTATCTCTTAAGTAAATTATATTATAAATATTATAATAACAATCCAAAAAACTCAAATCATCATCTTATTAAATGTAACAAATTAATGAGCAAAGTATAAAATGTTTTTAGATTACTGTTGGTTGATTTTCTTGCATAAGCTAGTTCAAAATTTGTTTAATAGTATAATTAATGTATCTGAACCTTAACAAATATCAGATTCTCTGGTCTCCGTTTAGGGAATACTGGAAGAATGACCTAAGTAGTGCATTTGTCCAAAATTTTTTCATGCTACACAGAATAAAAATGTTTTTTAACGAAAATATTTTTTTTCTCGTATTTTACCTTAATAATATATGTGGAAATTCCTGTGTTTTGGAATTACAATATATTTATAGATCAAGTAAATTATTTTTGATTTATAACAAATGTGAATCTTCAAAATGTGCATAATTTAAACTTTCTTTACATTAATTAAAATAAGGATCTCTTTGTAAATTTGGCAAACGTGGTGATCAAATGAAGTCTGCGCGCTGCGTTGATTGTTTCCGCTGTGTTGTTAAACAAATTGTGAAGTGAGATTTTTATTGGATACGCTTTACAAATAACATTGTGTAGTTAAATTGTACGATACACTGACGTTGGGTGTTTGGATGGTAATATGTCTAATACAATTTAAAGTTTACCGAGTATTTTATCGTAATGGAAATAATATTTAAATAACAAAGGAAATCTGAAGAATTATAAGTTTAAAATCATTTTTCTTGAACTAGTTACAAATCGCAATCTAGTGTGCAATACAATTATTAAATTTATTAGTTTATACTATATTTGGCTTCATTTTAAATTAAATCACGTGTTACATTAATTATTTTTGGTAATTATTCTTTTTATTTTATTCTATTGCCGAGTATATTGAATCATTTGAGTTTGATATTACAATATGTTTTAAAGTTTGTTTACATATATGATGATGATTAAAATAACCAACTTTATTTCAAAGTAAAATATGATTTGACTGATTTCTTGTATGTTCCATATGAAACTTAAGATCCTTGAAATATTTTGCTAATAATATTATATTAGTATTTTATGAATTAATGGTGGATTTTAATATTAACAATAATGAAAACTTTAGACAAATAACCGTCCAAACATGCAACCTCCTAATGCTAAGGTCGAGCGTCCGTTTTGGATTATGAACACATTTGATGTTGATTTTGTTTTATATAATAAATACATTATTCAGTAGTAAAAAAAATCCATTGTTGTCTTTGTCGGAACATAAAATCTATGGTAATTTGGTTCATTCTAATTTAGAGCATTACAATTTGCCTATAGTACAAAATATTAAATGTAATTTTAAAATAAAAGGTCTCCCTATGTGTAAATGGATATATTAAAAGTGTAATCTTATGAAAAGGTAGTGTAATGTAAATCGATGTTTTTTACTACTACAAATGGTAAGCTCTCAGTTTGTACCGATACATGCAAGAGTGAACAATCTCTCCCATTATTAATTATGTCGAATAATAATCTTGTAAGGAGAGATCATAGGCCTTCACCAAATATTTAAGAATATATTCTTAGATTTGTACCTTTCACCGTGCGATTCATGGTGTATTTTTGTGAATTCAATCGGCGAATATTATTATTTGTAGTAATTTAAAAATATCGATTAGAATTGACATCAATGTGTTCGTAAGTTGTACAGCGAAGGCCCCAGGGCTTACGCCGGAGAAGGTTGCCATCTTACTGTATGCAAGATACTGTAAAAACCATAGGTGAAATAGTTTTTATACCATAACATACGGACTAGTCTATAAAAGAACTAGTGAGTCCTTATATTATTTATTTTCGTTATCTATTGATTAATTAAACTCTGATATTAGTAGTTCAATTATGTACTATATATGATTTTGCCTGCTAGACAACACACCAGAATATCTTAGCACTCCGATATAGTTTATTATCAAATCATTTCATTTGCATAACGAATGTTGAATCTTTACAGGTAGTCGGTATTACATTAGGGTCTCAATGTCGCTATACCGGGTCACTGTGTGCCGGTGTGCAAATATTTATATTACATTAATAATTACAATATTCATTACTAAATTTATATAAATAAGTTCAATACAATAATTGGAATGAAAATGTAAATAATGAAAGCATAAATGAAAATGTCAAAAGGAAAAAAATGTTCAATTTAGCCTATTTTAGAACGCCGGAAATCTAGACACAATAGAAAATGTATTGTTGGCGCCTTAAGTCGTCATTGCAGGTTAGTGGCGCTGGGCAGTCTTGATGGTTCATAATGTGTATCTACTGTCATTAATTTACTGCAACACTACATTTGTTATGGTCCACGGTATATGTACCACTTACCATCAGTTGAGCGAAATAATGATATCAACCAATGTATTCTTAAACTTTATTTGATTTAATATAGTTTATTTATATTTTCGTATATAAATAAACATGGTAATTAATGTATAAATATAATATTAGGTAAACAAACTTCTCTTTTCAACATTATAGTTAAATCATGATTCATAATTTGTAATCCGTAGTCATACTTGCATGCCATTTGGTTGAAACTGCGTAATTTTTTACTTTATATTTAAAAAATAAGGTCAATTTCGAAATACATTTGCTAATTTAGGCTTTTATTATTAAACTAATAACAACTTTTGTAATAATTATCATAACCCGTGTCAGTCCATTGCTAGATTATTTTTTGAGGTATTATTTTTTGACGTATTGAAATTCCATAATGAAAAAATTCAGTGTTTGCATTTGAGATTTTGGATATAAGCGGAGTAAATTATCGTGGGAGACAAGTTGATTTCCGTATTCTGCTTTAATAGATACGCCTGATCTCTTGAAAGAAGTAAATAAAGTCATTTGTACCGATAGTAATTGGTTTTGCTATAGTCCCGCGTGGCGGGCTGGTTGGAGCCAACAGCGAATATAGCAGGTGCAGTGCGATACCTAGATAGTTCCTGCTGAATGTGTTTTGAAATGTAAATTTTGTCAACGCGTCATCATATTTAGGACAAAAAACAAATTAAACACCATACAATGTTGAAATGAAATGAAAAGCGTTTATTCAGTTTAGGTCCTTACAGAACACGTATGATTGTCAAATGAAGGTACCACTGGTTCGGACGGTAGTTTTCCATGAATTTAGTGCTGACTTAGTTGAAGGCTGCCACGGCATACACAACAAGTTAGTTGTTGAAAATATATTGTAAGATAAAGTATAATAATAAATGTTAACTACAACAAAGCAATTTTAAATCGTGTTTTCATTGGAGTTGCTTGCATTTCTAAAGTCTAATCTAGAATAAAATTGTCTTTGTAACATTACTTATAACATGTGAACCGATTTGCCTGAAAATTTATCTTCCCTTAGTAATATCTATAAAATATATGCTATTTTGAAATCGGTATGTTTTGTAAAATAAGTTAGTGTGTGTCTAGCAGGCTACGTGTGGTTGGAATTGTTTGAAGTATTACACGATTGAATGGTTTCACCTTGTTTATATCATTTCGTCGAAGCTTATCTACTGTACATTCTTGCCATGAAAGGATACCATTATAATTGTCGTTTGCAGTATTCGATACAATGTTTAATATTTATACTAAACATGTAACTGTTTATGTATTTGAAATTGTATTAAATAAATTATCTTTGAAATAATTGCATGCTTCTAGCGCCATCTATTGGTGGATAGAAATGTTTCACAATGGCAAAGCTATTTGTAAAATTGAAATAATCACCTGTATTCAAATGATTTCCTATTAATAACAAGTGATATCTAAATGCACTTACAAAAGTTTTTACCGAAGACTACTTTGTTTGGGGCCTTTTTTATAACCATCACAAATTACAGCTTATTTTTTGTAAAACTTGATAGTGCAATGATCATAACATGGGAAGTTCTTGTAAATGGTAACTATGTTTTAAGCCTATTTAATTGTGTACTACTTTCGACTTGATATTTAAGGCGTGTACTATGAGCTTTTGTATTATTATTGTTAATTAACTTCATAGTATTATATATATGACTTTTCGGAGGTATTGTTTGTATTTAATGTCTTATTCTTCATTTAAGTGCATGTCATGGAGTACGGAGGTGTTTGTGGTATGTAGCGATTGTGGAAGGGCTGCCATGACTCGCACAATGTGTACATTAAAATGCCATTATGTTGCAAATTGTGTTATACAATTTCAACCGTAATTGCCTCCTCTAAATGTGTTGGCAATATTTTAGGAAGGGTAAAATCACTAAACACACACAATGACTTAGCATTTGACTATTGGCCATCTCTATTTCACACATTCTAAGAACACGGGTGCGACAGAGAGAATGCTCTACGATGTCAATGCTGGGTATCTTTTGTACATTTAATTTTTACTGTGGGCAAAATTAACACACTATATTTGTGTTCTTTAAAAGCAATTAGGTTTTATATAGAATATTGGGCGATAACTAGACCCGCTGGTTGTGTGCGATGGTAGCCTTGGGTTTGAGTGTTCGTATGGTTGTTTTGTTTTTGTAAATTATTTTATAATTTTATTGATTGTTGATGGAAATGTAAACTTTATTATCATGATTGTGGCGTGAGCTAACCAAAGATGAAGTCGCCGATTAGTTTATTCTCGTGAACGCCATAGATTTAAATCTATGGTGAACGCGATTACCGCAATATATGTATGGGAATGCAGGCGCCGCACTGTTGATGTATAAATACGTAACAGATTTCTATTATAGAAATATATATTTAAATGAGTAAATTATTTATGATTTGGTTTTATTTTGACCTCTCATTTTCTTGTTTTTTACAATACTTTATTTAATGCTTAATGTAGATAAAGATCTACTAAAACATTATCTTGTGGTGTTAATACTTGACAGTTTTGTCAACTGTATTACATTATGTGTGTACTTAGCATTATCAAGTGATGTTATTGAAACTGAAGAGCAGTAAAGATGATTTTTAATTGTCCACATATATAAACATGTTAAAAAATAATCATATATTTCTAAGTAACATTTAAAATTATGAAACAGCTAATATGATCTTCAAAGAAGTAGACACTGAATTAATAATTAAATTAAATATATGATTGAAAGTGATTTGCAATAAACTCCTTTAAATTGAAATAATACATAGTATGAGCATGTGCCCATCTGTCAATAAATGAGGTGTTTTCAAACAAATTGACTCATAACACAGTACGGCGTTTTAAAGGCGTAAACCGATTTATAAACAGCTCGAGGCACGGGTGCCGTAATTACCTTTATTAAACAATAGCTTTTGCCCGCGGCTTCGCCCGCGTTAAATTCGGAATAACATGCCTCACTTTCCTTTAACGAAAACAGAATAATTTTAACACTGCAACATTGCTTCTTCTTCTTCTTATTCGCTTCGCATACCAATTTTTGCTTTTCACCTTAAAAACTGGGAAAAGTCAAATATAAATGACCCCTTATTTAAGGCTTTTGGGGCCGATTTCCGAAAAAAGAAACATGAGAGATTTATTGTTTGTGACTTACAGCCCTCATACCAATTTTTACCTTTCTACCTTCAAAACTGCGAAAAATCGGATATGATATCCGATACCAAATTTCAGCGTCGTACTACAAAAATTGCGGAATGTTCCATACAAACGGGACAAAAAGTAGCCTAAAACCTATTCTGGGTTACCTTCTATCAACTTACCAAGTTTCAATAAAATCTACCTTAAAACTGCGAAAAATCGGATATGATACTTCCTCCCCTATTTGAAGGGTTTGGGGGAGATTTTTTGAAAAACTCTTTCAAAGCGGCTGCAGAAGACAATAATAATACATATCGAGCAATTTAGGGTCACCAAATCATATGCCGACTGCTAATCAACCAACATTTATGAGTTCCTTAGCAATTTATGAAACAAACATAAGGTATGTTGGAAACCGGCGGCGTCAAACATATTCAACAAAGCCCGAGCTAACCAAATAAAATTTTTTGATACCAAAATGAGCGGGAAGTTAACGTCTCTCCTATTATCGGAAAGGGTTGCAAACATTTAAACCTCTTTCGAGTAGGTACCTGCACTCATTTTTGAGACTCTGGGATTAGGTATCAATTTTTTTATATTTATATAGCCAGAACATCATTGTTTCCTAAAAGTGAATTATCATTAAAAATCCGAATCAAAACTAGCACAGCAGATGACCTGCTTACCTGTCGTCCACGACTCCAACAAAATTTGCTATCGTGACTAACTGGCCAGCAGAAGTGCAAAGGAGTCGATGTTTCAGAACAACATACCATTAACAATGGAAAATCACGCAGTCTTGAGATAGATAGTGAATTTCTTAAAATCTGTTGCGACTCCGACACAATGCCCGAGTTCCTCGGCGTGAGGGGGCACATGGCACCATACAAGGTCCCGGTCGGAGTCTAAATGCCTAACGCTACGCAAAGCACTTGTGCAACAACTTAAATTCGACAAGCAGTTCCTAAACCAATATCAAACTTTAGTGGGGACCTCAACTTTGCCAGCTTCATTACCAAAATGGCGTCTTCATTGTCGATCACCGCAATACTTTAGAAGACAAATCTCGAAGACCTGCCTCGCAAGCTAATATTGCCTAAGCATATCTAAGAGTAGCTTGGACAGGTACAAAGCCATAGGGATGAGCTTACAAAAACATAACGAAGCTCTGTGTCCCACTTATTAACAACAGACGCGGCTTATGGAAAGATGAAAAAATTAGCAGCGGATGTAGGTAGTATTTCAACTATAAAGAAAAAATTGCAATATTTGCGGCTATTATACACCAACAATGCTACCTAAAAAAGTCAGTAAAGAAGTCCTTAGACAAATATGACATCTTCATTGAATGTTAGACAAATATAATAAACTTTGACAACTCAGTATACTGATGATGGTATATATTCCATGATGAAGATCCCACGTAATGGTTTACGATGTCAAGCAACTACCGCCATTGTCGATGGTGCATCGTTGGATGAGGGACCTAAAATATAATTTCGAGTCCCTCCGTGCTTCAGAAGGCACGTTAACCGTTGATTCTGGCTACTATTTGAGGATACTGGTCAACACCCACCAATCCACACTGTTCAAATGTGAGTCAGCGTGGGGGGTTACGAATGAAAACTCCCTATAGCTATTATGAGTGGGAAGGCCTGTCCCTGCAATGGGACCTTTTGCACTGATGTTCTAATGATGTAGACGCTTCATCACGTAGGAAAGCGTGTACCGAGTGACAATATTTCAGTTGTGTCATTATGCATTCTGCATGATGCTATACAAATAGTGTGAGTGTCCCGGCCCATTACCGGATGCTCAGGGTACTGTCACCTAGTCCTAACCCAACGGCCAGTATATTCTGATCGCGTCCAAATTTCACAAATTATTTGGAGAGTTAACGTACAGCGCTGAGTACTACGTTCCTCGTACTCGTACCCGATCCCGGAGTCGATTCGAGGGCTGATTGATTTTGAGTTACAAGATATATTAAGCAATTGAACTTCACAAGAACCAGTACTGTTTATGAATGCAGGAGTTACATAAATTGGTGAGAGTTGTACATGGCTCCAGCGGATCATGTTGGACGTTATCTTGTACAAGTATATCTAATAGCCCGTGACAGTACACTGTTGGACTCGGGTCTCCTTACAGATAGTGAGGGGTTTTGCCATAATCTCTGGATTTAGGATATAGACAGAGAACGCTGTCACTCGTTTTCTGCTGAAGGTACTATCCCTAATCTGCCTTTTAAGGTAACCGCGAGAAGGTGTGGCTGGTGGCAATTCTATTCTATTCTGCTATTGCCTTGCCGCTTCTTGCATAATATATCTTTCATATTAACTTCTACAACAACTTCAATATGTTTCAATTCTAAGAGAGATATATTATTACCTCTTTTTTTTAAGAAGATAAAGATAATTGCGGTATCAGCTGTTTATTCAAAACCTCTAAAATCTTCTATTTAGGGCCAAAAAAGAATTACATCAGCGACGACGACGGCCACGAATTACCAAACATATGAAACATACCTTTGTGTTCATATTGTATGTGTTAGCCCTAAGGAATATAATTTTCACAAGTTCAATGCTTAGCAACTACAACTTTATTATTATTACTTTCTGGTAGTGGAGTTTATGACACAGCAATTAATTTCATGAAGATAGTAGATGAAGACAACAGTATCGTTTTATGACTGGTTTTTGGACTCAAGGATATAAACTGCTTAATCGGTTGGGTACATAAAAGCTCATTCCGAAAAGAACTAACATAACTTTTTTCTATATATACGTTGTTCCTTTTCATTGGTTTATGATATTCTGAAGGGAACCCACTACAAGAACCATGAATGGTGGGTGGGTACGTCTATCCTGAAAGATGCAGGTATAGAGATTAGTCCCATTTCAGTATGTTTAGCAAATTGGTTTCGATTTTTCCTAGAAAAATAATTCATTCAATAAGAGGTAATTGGAAATCTGTCGATACTTTCCAAAATTATTATCAATGAAAAACAAAGTCTGTCTTTTTAGCTTTAATACTTTGATGCAGTCAATCTATAAAATAATTATGATTGGAATAAGATATACATTTGTGATTTATCAACATTTCATAGAGGGCGCTTGTGGGGGGAAAGGACGAAAAGGCTGACTTTAGGAAGTAAGAACAGGTGCTTGACTCAAGATGGATTCCGGATATTGAATAAAAAAATTTTTTTATTCAATATAATAGGTAAGTTTAAATTTTTGGTAAAACTCTCTATTTAAGTCAATCACAGGAAATGAGTACATTATCATTATTTTCTTGTAAAGAATCCAATTTATAACTCCCTCTTTCGGTGGGGAGAAAATATATTTCGAATAAAAATCTAAAAAGTGCCTTAATTAGAAAAAATACTTAGGCTTTGTAGCGTAAACGACAAAAATTATTATGAAAGTTTATTAATTGCTTATATTTGCTTTCATTTTGCATTTTTTTTTATGTCTTACGTGTGATGTGTAATAACTATTTGACAATAGATGGCGTAACGCGTCACAAAAATACGTTATTCCAAGTATATTTTTACCAGTATTTATCACTTTATGAACTACCCTTATGTATTTCCTGCATAAAAATCTAAATTGATCAGTTCATACTACATTTTCATAGTATTTTTAGCGATATCAGCGAATTGTTTTCTCCATATTGCCGATAACTGTAGAGCAAATACTACTAACATAAATTCATGTACATAGTGTCTGATATATTTATGCCGTAAATTAAGGACTTCGATATTTGTATTTTTGTATCACCAGATTAACGATTAATGTCCAATATCGGAAGACACCAATTTAACCCCTTTAATCACTAAATAAAAAATGGAGTTTTACCAAAAATTTAAACTTACCTATTATTTTTTGTCCTGCACCTTTCTTTCTTCCATAAAGTCAGCCTTTTCGGTTCCTTTTCCCCACTATAGGCCCTTATGGTCTGATTTGTACTTCTTAGTGGGCGAGCACTCGTTGAATTTCTTGTTCATTTATGCTGGATGATGCACCAGGTAGGATACTGGATTCCGGACATTGAATAAAAAATAATAGGTAATTTTAATTTTTGTAAAATCTCTATATTTTGTTTAGTATCAATATCGGAACCCCATTTGAGTGATGTGTTTGTTATCTCCTGGTGCAAATAACTTGAAAGTTATTTACGTTTGTAATGTATATATATTAAAGTATATTGTGATTAGTAATACAGTATTACTAAATGTTGATAATCACAATGTATATCTATTCCAATCATTAATTATTTTATACATTTACTGCCATAAACAAAGTATTAAAAGCTAAGAGACAGACTTTGTTTTTCATTGATAATATTTTGGAAAGTGTCGACAGATTTCAATTACCTGTTATTTAATTAGGTATTTTCTAGGAAAAAATCGAAACAATTTGCTAAACATACTGAAATGGGACTAATCTCTTATACCTGCATCTCTTCAGGATAGACGGTAACCACCCACCTCATTCATGGTTCTTGTAGTGGTCCCTTCAGAATATCATAAACAATGAAAGAGAACAAAGGATTTATAGAAAAAGGTTATGTTAGTTCTTTTCGGATGAGCTTAATGTACTCAACCAGATTGAGCAGTTTATATCCTGGACTCCAAAAACCAGTCATAAAACGATACTGTTGTCTTTATCTATATCTTCATGAAATTAATGGTTTGTCATAAATAAGATAGGTTGTTTGCTTTGAATGAAATAATTTGGCTTATGACAAAGGCTTATCACGTGCTGTGCTGTGGGTGCCCTTGACTAAGTACTTTTGTAATGATTGTATAAACCTGACCAGAATTATCTTAAAAATATTATCCTCCATCAATTGGGGCATTAGAATGCGATAAATTAATATTTTGCACGCTTTTCTTTTTTTTAGGAAGGTTTGCAAAACTAATTAGATTTTGTCACCTATATTTTAGTTAGACTTAAAAGTAACTAAAATTTACAAAGGTCCC
>PQWD01001193.1:5207-26335 GCA_019425675.1 Leucinodes orbonalis
TACGAAAATAGTAAATAATCTGTCATCCAAAGGGTTAATCCCTTGACATGATAAAGATTTCTAAAGGTTTTACGCAGATTCATTAGTTACAACAACTAAGACTTGCCTTAATCTCTAAAATGGTCCCTGTGTGTATACAGCGCAAGAGTAATGTGAGCACTTAGCAACAGGCCTTTAGACATATCAAGTTTAAATCATGCACGTGCCATTATTAGTGTGTCCTTGACTTTGTTGTTCAATAGGCTTTACGCAATATATTATTTACACCACAAAAAATACACATTATCAATTCAAACTTGTTGTCAAAAAAGTCAAGTATTCTATTTTCAAACAAAGTTGACATGTTTAAAATAACTATGAAAAGTAATTGTTACGTGACGGAATTAAAAAAGTATTTTCAATAATACGTATTGAATTATAATAATAGTCGGATAACAAATTAACTGTTGCGTGCACGTTCGGTAGAATGTTCAATTATTCACAAGTACAACGTTAAGTGCGGACGTTACACACGCCATATTGTTACGACATGTGACTAGAATGTCACTATTATGACGTAGTACGAGTAGTCGAAGGTACTCCGAAGTGATATTTATAATGTTACAAGTGTCTCGTTTGTTTAATAACAGTCATGCGCTAAACTGGGTTATTAAAATAATCAACTATAAAAATACATATTTCAAGCTGAGGCACTCTTAAATGATTCCTTCAAATTAACGTGGGATTTTTTTATGAAACCTCAATTCATTTTATTATCAGCTTTTTTTCCAAGTAAGTTATACTACGTTTTTAGGTAATAAGATGCTGTAATAATGTGCATGCAAATTCTGAACAAACCAAGTTTTTTTGGAACAAATCATCAAATGCACATTAAGAAGGATAGTGAGATCATGCAGGCGTCATTACTTACACCAACACTCATAGTCATCAATCGTAGCATATACAATACGTGATTGTCTTGCTACATAGTTTCGTAGCAAACGTCACTACGAACATGTATGAATACCACAAAATCTTGCCGAATTGCTTTCACCAGTTTAAATTAAAGATTTAAAAAACCTCATGAAAAAAGGTTACTATACAATAGAAATATTTATCAGATAAGATGTGTGGTCTTGCACTTAGTGTTCCAGTTACAAATTCTTGTAATAAATTATGTAAATCTATGTGTAGGTAAATGACAAAACTGTAACCACTGATATAAAAAGATTAAAAGAGTAACTCGAGTTTCTTGCCGGCTCTTCTCGAAGATCCTATTTATTCCGAACCGGTGGTAGAGTCACAAAAAATATGATAATAATAACAATTGACATTCAAAAGTATCTGTAACAGATTTATTTGAATAAAGATTTTTTTCTTTCTTTCTTTCTGATAATATTCGTAGTCGTAAGATACGAGCAAAACAAAACTTATTAAGTATTTTTTATAATTTTACATTTGTTTTTCACTGACTTCATCAATGAAAATAAAAGGAGCCACCCACCAGTCTGCTAAGGACATTTTGAATTGTGCGCCAATATTATCCAATGGTTGTGCGTTAAGTTCAATCCGCAGTAGGCCCGCGTAGACAACTAAGGCCTTTACACCCTTGACGGTAGACTCGTGTCCTCGGAGAGGTTTAATGAGTTAATAATGATGATTCTCATAGCAAACTGTGCTGGTAGGCTTGTCCCTGCAATGGGACGGACTGCCTGAAGATGATGAAAATTGTATATTATCATCTTCATGCACTGGCACACACGTATTTAGATATATAAGAAAAACTTAATCCGTTGTAGCCACATCGACATTAAAATAAAATTGTATAATTACATACTTGTACGATCCAGTTCGAACAGCAATATAAACTGCCAAATTAGATTGAAAATAGATAAGCTTTGATTTGTAGCTATATTATTTGAATATGGCAGTTTGCCGTTAAAGTTAATTAATATTAGTACTGATTGCAACCGATAAACACTTTGATTGATACTTAATTTTTTTATGTTATTAGTGTAGGACGATCAGTACGCTCACCTGATGGTAAGTGATATGCCTGACCATGACATAGCGGCATTTAGGGAGACCTACAACTGATACAGTTATTATTCTTCGTCAATGCCGCACTGCGCCGACAAGAGACAAAAGATGTTAGGCTCTTAACACGGTAAATTCACTAGCTACAGTGCCCTCATCCCGAAACACTAAAGTGCATAACACTCCTGTTTCGCGGGACTCAGTATCAAGTCTACCACCTAGTATCACTTAATCATGAACAATAAAAAGTTCTTAAACAAAAAACACAACTCACAAGAGCTTAAAGTGGAATAACATTTTATAAATAATACAAAATAATAATATTTAAAAGGTCTACGGTAAATATTACAGAAACTTCAAAATCTGAATATTCTCGAAACAATAAAATGAGATAAAAGCTGCGAGCCAGACTTATATCACCTTAGTCTGCCCGTGACTACAGTACCTGCAAATTCACTGAAACGTTAAAATAAAATAAGTAAATATTGTAAATAAGTTTTACATATACGCGATTGAATCTGAATTGGTTCGGATACAATGTATGCAAATTGCAAAGATTCTACGAAAAGCTTATAAGATCAATAATATTAGGTACCATACTTTTAGTCCGTCTAACTTTGGGCAATAAAAATACATATAAATAATAAGGTATGTCTTGGTGTGTTTATAATATCAAAACAGATATAAGACCTAAAAATATGTGGCACATTTTCAAAGGGGATTCACTACTCCCTGGTGATACAAAGTGGTGTGCTGTCTAAATGTCTATGTTTAAGTAAAGGTCAGTTGTATTTTTTGTTTCAGGTTAATAATACGCAAAGATTTACTCCTACAAAATAATGGGTTACAGCAAAAGCGGCCTGTGTTTGTCCTAGTTGCAGTTGTCTCTCTTTTTTAGTAGAGGGCGCTAGTTGGGCACAATAAATCTCCGCTGGTAGATGCGCACGTTAGTGCTATTCATTGGACATGGCACGAGAAAAATAAAGTGTTGCAAACCTATTTTTAAATGCCACAGTGTAACACGATCAGTGCACTGAATTCTCTGAGGTGGCTCCAAAAATTGTGGATTTTAGAATTGGGAAAGTGTTTTGCGCGGTAACTATTTGGTTTTAGGATATTGTTTGATATAAAAAAGAGCTCATTGTCCATTGTTTATTCAATACCTTATTGTAACATAGGTTTGCAGCCAAGTATTTATGATATATAACAACTTAACTAGTGGAAAGTGATACTTTACCGCCTATGAATTATACTGGATTATACGCGTAGTTTTCGATATATTACACATTTGTTAAGTTCGCGGCAGTTCACTGCTGGATGAACTTTATAATAGTCAAGCGTTTTAAATCATCCTCCACACATGGCAGATGAGTTCAAGATACCCAAAATTCTATGAACAGAGAACGCTGCTCTCTATTATCTTTTAGTGTTTCGCTTTTAAGTTTCTTCATACACCATCTTCGGAAATAGGAGCACGATGGTGAAATTTACATTCGAATGTATTCCAACAACATAGAGTTTACGATATGTGAAATTTAACAAACTACAATTTTGTTTATCAGTTGTTTAGTACCTTATCTACTAACTCTTCATTAAATATGGGGCAAGATGGCGCTGTGCGAATGTCAGTGGATATATGTGTGAGTGTGTATATGTTTATTTATTTCAATCAAATCTATTATATTAGTGAATAGGACATACCTTTTAACTATTTATTCCGTAACAAATGTAACTTTCTTGGTATATTAAAAGTTAACTTGGCTTATCGAACTGTTAAACTTGAGAAGTACCTCATTATTTGTTATGATTGAGTGGTGTTGAGATGGAATAGAGTTGTTCAACATTTTTTTATTATAAACAGGTAAGCTTGTCTTCCATCTCACCTGATATTAAGCAACGATGCAAATGATGGTCATTCTACGGAAAATGTCTATTGACTCTCGTGTTAACAAGATCCAGAATACAAAATTGTTACACTCTTTAGAAACTCCTATTTAAAAGTAAAGCGTTTTTAAGAATTGTCGGCAAGTCAACCATGCAATAGAATTCTAACCTAATATTTATCTTTTTATTTAATTAGTCAGTCACGTAGCACACGATCAATTTAATATCTCGCCGATTCTAAAATTATGCAGACTTCATAATGATTTCAAATTATTCTGATACAAAAGATGTTCGCTATTGTCAATTTTAAGATATAATCATTTTAATCATCCGTTTCATAAAAACCTTAAAACCAATAGGCAATCCATTGTCTGCGATCGCAAATATAGATCTCTGTACTCGTAAGTACTATCATTGAGTTAGATGGTAAAAGTGAATTTGTCATCAATACGATAAGAAGAAGCTATTCCAATACCTCATAGTTTTTGTACGTATCTTATGTTTGGCTTAAGAGTTATACCAACTATTCCGTTCTGATGAGTTTTGCCGATACAAATATAATAGTCATTCGATAGTAAAATATTAATGACTAGGCATTAGCACAAGTATCCATAAAATGATTGATGGGTTTGTCGAACCGCTTCAATTCCTAGTCTGTACGGGCAAAATCATGACTAATGCTTTCGATTTTCTCACTAAACACATACATGAATTGTAAATACAGCATCTTGATGGTAAAAGATAGATACCAAAGGTTATCTGCACTTCTTGAATTGCCCTACAAAAAATGTCCTTCATATTATTTTAGAGTAACCATGTGGTTTAATGACTAAGATGTCGGCTACTGTAGTTCAAAATTTGGTTTGCATAATACAACATTATAAAGTCTTATTGTATAACTCTGGGTAGTCTGTATATTTAAAATACAAATAAATGAATACAAGACGAACGCCTTGTTAAATTTAAGTTTAAAGCTAGAAATTCAAGGGACGATCGTATCGATAATTGAATAGCCCTAATCGTAAAGCGACAGCGACCTTAATCATGAATCATAAATTACTTAGGAGCGTCGGTGGCTCAATGGTGTGGACTGTCGCCTTCCTACCGAGAGGGCTGAGGTTCAAATCCCGACACCTACCAATGTGTTTTCAAAATATATGTACGTTATCCGACGCTCTTACGGTGAAGGAAAACATCGCAAAGAAACCTTCATGCACACCTGCGAATAGATTCGAAGGTTGTGTGTGAAGTCGTCCAATCCGCACTGGGCCCGCGTGGACGACTAAGGCCTAATGACCCTATACGGGTAGGCTCGTGGCCCTCGGTGGGGACGTTTAATGAGCTGATGATGATAAATTACTTATATTTCTATAAAATGTAATGAGATTTTTATACGTCATTAATAGGTATTGTTATATTTAGGACGTCAAAATTATTCATTTAAATTTTGAGCGCATAGAAAGAGTACAAAATCAAAAGCACGAGCACACTACTATGACATTGTGATATGTACCGGGCGAAGTTATGAATGAAAATTCTGCCCTAACTGACGCGATGACTTTTGCCATGGACACTATTTAAGTGAGATTGTGCATCGAATTGGTTTATTATCTAAAAGCTCACATGATGGAAAGTGTCACCGCCGCCTAGAAACATGCGCAAAATCATAGGTCACAGAGACGCGTTCTCTCTCATTCTTTCTTAATAGGCTGCCAGCCTCTTAAGAGCTTTCATTTTCATAGAAGCTAGGAAATACCCCACTCCTAAATTACAAAAATCCTCATTCTACAATTACCTATAATTTAAAATTTATTTACTTTCATACATTTTCTGTAGTTATATAGGTAGTTGCTTTGATGTTCATTTTCTTTTTCAAATAATAGGTATACAAGTTTCAAAGACAGGTTGATTTAACTTCAATATTTATAGGTAACGTTTAATGAATGTTAATTGACAAATATCATAAAGATACACGTGTAAACGGATATCAAGAATCTAGCCTGAATTCCTTTTTATTTTTATTCGGATCATCATCATAAACACATTAGGTTATCTACACGGTAGGCTTTTAGCCTTCTGAATAGAGCGTACGATATATTAAAAACTATTTAAGTGATCGATTTGTTCTATCCACATAGATAAACATATAGAAGGAATAAATAATTACTAGGCACAGTGGACACAAAATATTTACCTTGGATAGCAACCGAAGAATTAAATCTCATGAATTGTGGATATTTATGGTTAATTATAAAGAAATTAAATATGCTTACGGGGAAAAACGTTGGCTGATGTTTAGTGAAATGTATATTTGTCATAAAATATGTAATTATAAATAAGTGCTTATTAAAAGAGATAGTGCGGAGACATTGTTAAAAAATATTAATATTCATCGGACAAATAGAAAATCATGATTGGAATTAACCTTATGAATCTCAAGAAATAAGGCAATGCAAATTAGATCTAATGCCTTTTAAAGTATAAAAAAATTAGATAATTTGTTGAAAAGATGACGACTCAGTTAATTGCAATGTTTTCAGCTCATTTACACTACTACTGGCCACTACTTCATGCACACCTGCGAAGAGATTCGAAGGTTGTGTGTGGAGTCGTCCAATCCGCACTGGCCCGCGTGGACGACTAAGGCCTAATCACCCTATACGGGTAGGCTCGTGCCCCTCGGTGGGGACGTTTAATGAGCTGATGATGATGATGACTGGCACTGGCCAGTCATCATCAGTTGCAGTGTCAGAGGCTAATTTATGTCTTTTACTCCACAAAACAAGACACTGACTGCGGGATTGGTTCACAAGTTCAAAGTCACTCAACGCGCAATGGAGCGAGCTATGCTTGGAGTCTCTCTTAGGGATAAGATTAGAAATGATTTGATTCGTAAGAGAACTAAAGTTACCGACGTAGCCCGCCGGATCAGCAAGTTGAAGTGGCAGTGGGCTGGTCACGTATGTCGCAGAACCGATGGCCGTTGGAGCAGACGAGTTCTGGAGTGGAGACCGCGTCTTGGCAAGCGTAGCGTACGCCCTCCGGCCCGATGGACCGACGACTTGCGAAAGGTCGCTGGTGGAAGCTGGATGAGAAAGGCGGAGGACCGGGATGTCTGGCGCAAAATGGGGGAGACCTATGTCCAGCAGTGGACTGCAATAGGTTGAAGAGAGAGAGAGAGACTCCACAAAACGGTCGTCTCAATTTTAATCATGTCATTGTTTGAAAATATGTAGACATGTTCACATATTTTCTTCTACTAGTTTGACGCTTGCTTTTATTTCATTCGCTAATCCATAGTTTTTATGTAACTTATATTCATTGTGTTTTTATGTATCACGTTATGTTTGTAAGTTTGAATATTTTTTTTTATGACGTAGATACGTGGATATCGATTAAGAGAAGTATAGATATCACTTTCTTAAAACAACTAGAATATTTAAATTTATTTGTGAAGACATTTAAATACAAAGTGTCCATCACAGGACACGCATTCAAAATGACAAGCTGTTATTATATCTATACTAATATATAAAGCTGAAGAGTTTGTTTGTTTGTTTGTTTGAACGCGCTAATCTTAGGAACTACTGGTTCGATTTGAAAAATTCTTTCAGTGTTAGATAGCTTATTTATCGAGGAAGGTTATAGGCTATATATCATCACGCTACGAGTAATAGAAGCGGAGCAACAATGAAGAATGTTTCAAAATCGGGGGTATTTTTTCATACTTGGAGCTTCCGCTGCGTACGCTGAGTAGACGGTTAAAGTTTCACAAAAGTCATGTATGAGAGTATTGTTCTCCTTTTAATGGTCTACAAAAAAGTTCGCGACAGCATGTGTCTATCTTTTAAGGTAAGCTCACTATAATATTTTTTGCTAAAAAAAAATCTGTTATTGACCCCGAAACCTTTAAAGTTGGAGGGAGGGAAATCCTATGTATAGTGATAAATGAAAGTACCGTGTTATCCGAATTTAATGCGAGCGAAGCCGCGGCAAAAGCTAGTTTATAATATAACTCAACATTTATCGGTCACCTTACAAGAACAAACTAATGTTAATGGTTTTGTATTTACACGTGTAGACGGTAACACGGTAAGCGGCTCGACACAAAAAGATAAATGCTGTGTTTATATTTTAAAATTCCCTGTGCACGCATAAAGTGCCCAATGAATAGCGACACCACCATTGTACATTCACTGCGGGAGATTTATTTGAACCAACCGGGCGCTGTGAATTAAAAGAAAAAACGAACAAAAACAAATGCGAGTCGCGAGCGGTGACCGCAGAGAATTCTAATATAGGAACCAATTGGATCGGTGCAGGTATTAAAGCGGTTGATGGAACGGTTGTTGGGGCTTGCAGTGTGGCGCTAACGTATGTGCCCCTATTCGATTTGTACCTTATTACAGTTGTAGGGAGGGACAGCAACATTGATCAATATTTATATATAATTAAATAAATATCTACCCAAACTAAGCATTAGTCTATATTATGGGTACTAACGGATAAATATACCTATTTTTTATATATGCATATTTTACAAGGAAGCACCCAGATCAATGCAAACAGATATACTCATGCACACAAATGGTTGTACTGCCCAGAGAACCCTTGGTATAGTAGCCGACCTCTCATTTCCTTGACGAAAAGACTACTATGAAATATGTTAACCGAAATCGGATTTTATTGTTTAAAGAGACATACATAGGTATTATACATAACATGAAATACTCAAAATGTCAATGTAAATAACACAATCAGACTTGTCTATACAAATTATTAATACTGATGAATCAATTTAAGAAAGCTCCTTTTTTTTGCCTTGACTGGTAACGAATTTAGGGATGTAATCTTGTGGCGTAAAATAAACTTGTGAATAATTACTACCGGACGCAACTATCGTTATACTATAGCCAATAATAGATTAAGCAATCATGTAGCTTACTAGATTTTTATCGTTGGCAACAACACTGCATGTTGCGAAACAAAACACGACTTGAATCATTGTGTTATACCTATTAATCATCACGTAAAATTAATGTACTTCTCAATATTCAATTCAAAAATTTTAATTTTTGAAATATTCTGTGGTCGCATAATATCTAAGCATACCAATTTACGGGCTACAAACAGCAACACGAATAAACAAGTCATTAACATATACATTAGGGGAATATTTTACCCTAATTTTGTTGTACATAATGATCTTATACCGTAGGCAACTTACTGAAAGTTCACCTGGGAACAAAACTCATTATTCTCACTATTAGGATTTCATTTCGGAATAGTCCAATTACGATAATGTCTATGTCTGGCGTCAATAAAACTATAACTTCCAACATTTTGTCATCCTAACGATTTAGGTTGAAGGTCAATCTGGAATTACATAATTTTGTGACATCGAACATGAAGTCTACATAGTATCGATACTATCATTTGCTCATACTTATAGAATATGTTTGTGAGTAGAAGTGAAGTATATAGTATCAAGATATAACCACGGACTCAAAAATAACCATCATCATCGGTTCATTAAACATCCCCACCGAGGGGCACAAGCCTACTAGCCGTAAAGGGTGTATAGGCCTTAGTCTTACGCGCTGTACGTCTAAAATTAAGAAATATTAACATAACCTATATGACCTCACTTACCAAAGCGCCATTGTATGTAGTCTTATTTTTTGATTTCGCAATTTTCATTTCTGAAGTCTGCGTAAATTGTATATTTTATGCAATAAGAAGCGGTAGAATATCAGCAAATGACAAAGACTAGCTTTATTTTTAATATTACAGTTACAATGGACGTCGCAGAAAACATTCTGCGATGAATGTCGAAAGTTGTTTGCTGCATTCAAACAGAAAATGAAAAATATATAACAAGAATAATATAAAGAAGTAGCCAAGAGCAAGATGTAAATTGTTAGAGGGGATTACACTTTGCTTTGTACAGAAAGGGATTTATCACTCTTTGTTTCCAAGCGAGATACAGAATTAATAAAAAGAAGAATGACATTGGGTTTTGGTTTGATAACTAGGTATTTACTATTCAAGGTAAATAGTAACAGTGTGGCAATATTGTATTCAAACTCAAAACTGAAATAGAACCGAGTGTATATTTTAAGATTATTGAACATTAAACGTATTATTTCGTAATACAATCCTTGGCACCGAATTATGATAGGTATTTCATACATAACAAAACACTGAATATATTTTATAAATACTCTATCATGTATTTTGACGACCCATGTGGTGTAATTACTTTAAGCCGGCTATTCAATAATGATTTGTCGACCCATGTAGTGAAAAGGTCGCGACGTCGGCTATTTCACCAAGGGTTCCAGGTTCGATCCCCGGGCATTACAAATATTTGTGTGCATTAACATGACTGTAATGGTCTGGGTGTTTCTATGTATAATATTTAAGTCATGTATTTACAAAAACAATAAATTTAAGTATCATCATTAGTTATTTAGTACCCTAAATACAAGCTACTCGCTTACTATGGGAGTAGATGGCGCTGTGAGAGAGTCACTGGATATTTATTTATATGTTTATGCATACAAAAGTTTGTATTAACCGGAGATAAAACCCAGAGCCCTTAGTGTATCCTGGTTGTCGACTTCTTAGCGATTACACCACATGTATCGTTAATATTTTGTAGGCTATTGATAATATTATTCGATTATATAAGATATTTGATGTGAGATTAAGCTGATAAGTTAAATGAAAAGGGGCTTAACGCCAGCGCTTAAAACATAATTGCAATTATATTACTTCGCCTTTTCTGGTAAAAAAACTCTGGTAAGAAAACTATTTGCTAGATTATTAAGTTACAAATTACAGATGATTCCAAACGGCTTAATAGTTGAACCGTCAATTGGCACACACATTTGGGAAAGTGTATATTGATTTTTTTATGTCATACAACTATGCACTCAATTCAAGAATAAGCACACATACTTTTGTTCCATAAGCACTTACCTCGTTATAGTACAATGGTCATCAAAGGACGCTATAAATATAGACTTCTAGACTCAATGGTAAAGAGGGATTTAATAGTATATCATTCAGCTCATTCATTGATAGTTTTCCATATTATCCACATTAAATGATATAAAATTACCTCATTACTTGATTTCAAATAAACCTTTATAATACTGTTGATTCCGATTTTTTATAAATAAATAAAAGTAAATTTAAAAAATCTAATGAGCAATTGTCAGCTACAAAGCTATTTTACAATGGCCGCATCAACAGTTGACATTCCTTGGATGCGAATTTTGACTAACCTTTGTTCGAGAATGAATTGATACGGTTTCAAAATAGTTTGGTAATTATAAATTATAATACAACTACTTACTGGTTTGGTAATTTAGTAGCATAAGTTGAATTATCAGATTCTGAATAAGAGTAACTTCAATTTGAAGGGTCGATGATGTAGCTACCAATGCCTTAACTTAAATAACCTTAAATGGTTATACTTGAATTTCTTTTTCTAGCAGCTCTACAATAAAGTTGTTAAGAAAATTGGAACACAATTATATTAAGTTAAAAACGATGTATGAAATTTATCTTCTCTAACTACGACTTGTTTATTTAACGATAAAAAGGTTCAATTAAGATACTATGTTCTATTTCATCATTAGCCTATAACGCAGGACCATGCCTACCACCATGGGACTTACATGCGCAGATAAGAATTTTTAAACCAATGCGTCATATTTTAATTACCTTAGTTATTTCGTCTTACATAATCTTGTAGTGTTTTTCACGATACACTTCGCGCGGATTTGTCCACATTTAGAATTTTAACAATACTTCAATTTAAGGTTATCAACGGATGTCTATAAAAAAAACTAAATTTTGAAATAAATAATAAAAAGAAAATTGATCAAGGATTCTTCTTCAAACAAATTGTTTATTTGTTTAAAGAAGAATCCTTGATCAATTTTGCAGTGAGCATTTGGTGAAATTAACTCTATTAACTCTTTATTCAGTAAAATAATTTAAAGTGGACTTTAAAAAAACTAACTGCTCATTTATGTACTTCAGAAAACATCATACAAACAAGACGTTAAAATTAAATATTATTGACCATATTTCTTAAAAACCATTTCGGAACCGTTCCATTGTAGTGCCTTAGTTCCGGAATAACATATCAATTTATACAGAACAAAACTAAGTTATTCCTACACTGAATATAAATGTGCCACGTTAATGGTACCAAAAGAAAAACAACATCATTTCGGCTGCGACACATTCCTGCATAAATATTTTCGCTTTCATGCATAACGCTTTTTTCGTCCCCGACGTTTTTCGCATTTTCTTCTCTACATCACTCCGTTACAGTGACTGTGTTTGTTCCTTGAATAAACTAGGCCTTTATTTGATTAGTATTTTTTGCTGAGCGTTCCAAAGTCATGTAAGATTTACGTTTAATCAACCCATACACCGTTAAACGGTGGCGTTTACCGACCGCAGTAACCTTCATATTAATTGGTGACTTATTTAGTAGACTGCCAGTAAACGTTCGGAAACCGTTGCTGGCATAAAATATGATTAATTATTCCATAGCGCGTGCGGTCCCGTTAATCCATAACTTTTGCCCGCATATAGGCAAATTGTACTGTATCCTGTTACTATGCTAATTTTATCGCAGAACACCGCAACTTACCGGTTGCGATTGCAACTATCAACTCGAACTCGACACGAACTCACTTAGTCACAAACACATCACAAGTCACGAGTCTCACTTCAGGTCATTCCATAGCGCACATGCGTGGGGCACTCGATCACGTCACTGTCACTGTGGTAGGTCACCAGTCCATGTAGGGGGTGCGGGCCGTGACAAGCGTTCGGTCGCCGGTCGCAGCCTCAACTGGCTGGGGCGACGCCAACGCGCGTGTCCCTAACCGCCCCTCCCGCGCCCCGCTCACCTCGCGGTACGGGCAAATAGAAATAAAGTATGCGCTGTAAGGACAGAAAGTGGAAGAAAAAACGGATCTAGATGCCTTCAGGGCGAGTTAGTTAGATATGGATGCCTCAAAGACGTATAACGGTTCTTTTGATGAAGTAACGCAGCTCGATCGGAGGGATTGGCGATACTCGCTTGATTGGCTGCACAGCTTTACAATTCCGTTCGTAGGGCAGTTTTTCGTTTTCACGCTGTTAGTGTTTGGAGTGTGAACTAAGAAAAAACCTTTAATATAATTAACGGTGAAAAATGGAACTATATTTGGACAGTAAATATTTTTCTTTTGTGAAGTAGAGTCTTGACTGGGTTAACGTTTATAATGATTTGCTTTTCTGCAGTTTTCATAGCGTACGGCGTAACGGAATTGTTAATTGATTTTCGTTTTGAGGCCTTTAGTTCGAGTCTTTGACGGAAAAAAGTTAGCAACTAATCATGTCTTATCATGGAGTGTCGGTGGCTCTTTGGTGTGGACAGTTGCCTTCTAATCTGAAGGGTGCACGTTTAAATCCCACCACGTACCAATGTCTTTACGATTTTTTGAAAGTATATGTTTGTTTATCAGACGCTCTTACGGTGAAGGAAAACATCGTGAGGAAATCTGCGCACGCTGACGAAGAGATTCAAATGTTATGCGTAAAGTCGGCTAATCCGCTTTGGGCCCACGTGGACGACTAAAGCCTAGAAAGCCTTTCTGGTAGGCTCGTTTCTGAATTCTATTCAATCTGCTGAGAGCTCTAGTTTTGCATAGGTATAATGAAGTTTACCCATATCAGGTTCTATTGTGAGGGCTTTCTTAGGTTTATTCGTTTGATATAAATAAATGACTACATCTATAAAAGAACTAAATTTATACACGTAGCCCACAGGATTTGTATCTTTAAGTGGCTGTAGGATGGACACAGTGCAAAAAAGCGACGGCTTATGGGAGGATGCCGACTGCGAACGAAAGGAGAAGCAAACATTTTCCCCCATCTGTGGACCAAACACTTGATTGGTGTGGCTGTAGGAAGACAGGTGTTGACTTTCAGAATTTGATCGTAGTTTATCTATATCTTGATTTGATTTGTCTTATCATCATCAAAACAGCCTAAAATTTCTACTGCTGAACATAGGCATCCCCTAATGACTACTACGAGGACCGAGCTCTTGCAGTTGACATCCATCTGCTACTCGCAACATTAACCAGGTCATCAGTATCGTGTGTCGGCCTACGCTTCGTTTTTAGTTATGTAGATACTATTCGAGAACCCTTCCTTCCCATTGGCTATCAGTTCACGCATTATGTGCCCAGCCCACTGCCGTTTTAATTTGCTAATCATGTAGACTTTGTCGGTCACTCTAGTTCTCCTATGGATATTCTCATTCCAGGCCTTATCGCGTAGGGAAACACCTAACATAGCCCTTTCACAACACGTTGAAAAACCTTGAGCCTATTCAAGAGGCCCTGAGTAAGTGACCACGTTTTGCTTTTGTATGTCATAACTGGCAACACACAACTGGTCAAAGAGTTTTGACTTGGGACACATGATATGTCTTAACAGGCAATTCATTATTTAAAATCCAATTTAAAATTTTCATTCAAATACACTAACACCTTTCAGAATAGTTTATTATCTACGTGTATTTCAAATATTTTAACGGCAAACACATTAAACAGCAGAATTTAAACTTAAACGAAAATATCTTATCATTATTACTTTATCATCATCATAATCAGCTCATTAAATGTCCCCACCGAGGGGCAGGAGCCTACCCGTATAGGGTGATTAGGCCTAAGTCTCCACGCGGGCCCAGTGCGGGTTGGACGATTTCACGCACAACCTTTGAATGTCTTCGCAGGCGTGCGCAGGTTACCTCACGATGTTTTTCCTGCACCGTAAGAGCATCGGATAACGTACATATATTTTCGGAAATTCGATGACACATTGGTTCGTGGCGGGATTTGAACCTCAGCCCTTCCGGTAGGCCAACATCATTACTTAATAGACTCCAATTCACCGTAGAATGAGATTGACCTCAAGAAAGAGATCATACGATTTTACTACATTCTTGTGTACATCAAGTAGAGTTTTCTACCCCATTTATTATATTGAAATAAAAATTGTCTGCGATGTTCAGCAAACATCGGATACATGCCATATTAACTTGTTTTAATATCAGCAAATAGTATGCCAGGAAAATAACTGACCCACTTTTATAATAACGTTTAAAAAGATTCCGTTGTACATTTTCAAGATAACTTTAGACTTAACTACATTATTATTTACAGAACGCTCTCATTATACTATATACGAGAAACCCTTTTTAGAATTTTATTGTATCTATTTTGTTGAAGATACTACGTTACTTTAATTTGGAAACTTAATTCAATGTCAAAGTCACGACCTTTCATTAACCAGGAAATTGCTTTGACTACTGAGCTACATTGATCGTTCAAGCATGAAATTTAAATATTTGGAGCATAGATATTGGTGATGTTTTGCTGTGGTAGGACGAAACAATTTTGTACAGTAGTTATGACACAAATCTCAAAATTTATGTTAGTCAAGTAATGTGTGTAACTTTTGTCATATATAAATGTACCTATGTTTGAACGTATGTGTAGTCATTACATCAAGTTATTAGAGTTGTTTTTATTTCGGCAGCTATAATAATATATCAATACGAATACTACTTCTACTTAAATACTACAGCTGGATAAAAGATATAAGTGGAAATTATCGCCTTTAGTATGTTTTCTCCTTCATTCAATTACTTTAATACATTAGTCATCTCAAAAATGGACCACATTGCGTTTGGTCACTTGCAACGTAAAAGTTTAGAATCACAGTTAATTTACCGTCTGCCTCACTCTTTAGCCTCGAATATAGCGATACCATAAGCGTAACTGTTATTTCAGAAAAAAATGTTTTTGTTTATATTATAAGTGTATAGGATGGTCAGGGCGCTCACCTGATGGTAATCACACGTATATAGTATAGTGACACGCCTAACCATGACAGACCGGCATTGAAGGAGACTAACTTGTTTAATGTAAGAGACTAACAGAGCACTGATTGTTTAGTTATTAATGTTATTTTTCAAATCATTACGACGACACATTTGGTGTCGCGGTTGAGAGGTCGACTGCAACACCAAGGGTTCCGGGCTCGATCCCCTAGCAGTACAAAAATTTGTGTGCATGAACATGTCTGTTTGTAATGGTCTGGGTGTTTTCTATGTATAATATGAATGTATTTACAAGAAAATGTATATAACTATGTTTATCCGTTGTTTGGTACCCATATACAGGCTTCACGCTTAACTTGGGACTAGATGGCGCCGGGTGAATGTCAGTGGATATTTATTATTATATTAATTCCACTACGTAGTATGTTAATTTTTTCATTGTTTAATGGGCAACATTTATTTGTCCGTCGGTGGCTCATTGGTGTAAACTACTTCCTTCCTATATGGAGGGTGCAGGATCAAATCCCGCCACCTACAAATATGTTTTCGAATTTAAGAAATCATATGTTCGTCTATCCGACACTCTTACGATGAAGTAAAACATCGCGAGGAAGCCTGCGCACGCCTTCATAGAGATTCATAGGTTGTGCGTGAAGCCTGCCAATCCACACTGGGCCCGCGTGGACAACTAAGTCCTATACATCCTTTCCGTGTAGGCTCATGCCCCACGGTAGGAAACGTTTAATGTAATCTGAAATGATGATGATTTCTAGTTCTTTTTAGCTTTGTAAATGCATTGACATAAATTGTTCCACAACTTTTTCCACAACACGGAAAAGTGTCAGTTGCAAAAAATAATATTTCACATAAAACAAAGAGAACTGGCGCATAATATTTGAAAGTTTAAACCGTGATAACGAATAAGATTTCCTTACCGAAATTCAACCACACATCCCGCAGTAAGCAAGCGAATTCGGGCGAGCGCTTCCCCTACAGAATTCGAATCTACTAACTGACCTCAAAACTTGATTTATTCTACCAAGGTTTTAGACTTGACCTATATGCAGAACAAATATTTGCATGATGAGGTTGTGTTAATTAATTAGTGAACTATATAAACACCAAGTTTTCATACATTATAACGGACTGTATGGAAACACCAATCTCATAAATTGGTAACAAATACATAATATTTTTTTTACCAAGTTTATCAAACTATAACAAAATAATTTTGCATATTTAAATGTTGAATGCAATATTCAGGGTAGTAATCCCTAGGATTTTTTAAAACTAGCAATTTATTCATGAATTTGCCACATTAAGCACATAGCACTTTTAAGATATGGACTTAACCTAAACTAAACGCATGAAGTTAGTTGGCGTTGAACCATATACACTACAACACTATTTAAATTAAATATCTATATTCAGATTTTATTATCTCTGGATGTATGATTTTTACTCATTAACACAAAATCTGATTACAGGATTATTATGAAACAAACAACAATTTAGCTTACACAGCTGAAAAAAACATGGGCTCTGTATTCTTACTGGAAATAATTAATGACTTTTAGTTAAATAAACCGAATATTGTGTTCAAACGCTTTAGAACAGATAATTTAGCCAATTTGATACCAAGATTAATACTTGATGGTAGCTTTTTAAAACATCAGAGCCTTTTTATCTTGACCTATTTACCTGCAGATATTAAAATGGGTAAGATATTAAGAGCGGCATCGACTTAATTAAACAGAGCATGATAATTTTGTTAAAAGCGTTGATATCTCGAAAAAAGATCTTAAAGAATGTTTTATAAGGGTCCGCTGTTAGGCAGTTACGATTTCACAAGTTAAATTTTTGTTTTGTTTGGTTTATATTTCATCTTAAATGTTTAGTTCAGATCTATCACTCGTACAATTATTTGTATATTAGCTGCAATTCATATTATTAGCTGCAATTCATATTGTGTATGTAAGCTTTTGGATAGGGGTTTAATTTTATTTATCGAATAAACACTATTCAAGTGCTTAATTTGTGCAAGTTCATGTTACCAAAATATTTTATAGTTATTGTAAAGACTAAAATTTTAAACACATACTTTTATGTCGGGCAGGTTGTATTCATTATTAAGTTATTTTTTGTTTAATTTTGGTAAGTAAAATTTCAATTGCTTGAGAATGCAAGAAACTATCCAATAACATTTAAATAAAGCTTCGAAACAATAGAAATTGCATCTTCTATTTGTAACCAAGTAACGGTCGTGCATTTAAGTACGCCCCTGTTCTTAATGTAGAAATCCTCAGTATTCCATAGTCTTCGTAAACAGACACCAACGGTAGTGTTCAGTTTAATGCAAACAAATGGTCTTTCGGTTCCGGACCGCAACGCAGGTAATGCCCTCTACAATCAAGTGGGCCCCAATTCCGTTAAATTCAAAATACGCTAATAATATTGTTGTGTCTCAGAAGTAAATTTTGCATTCATTATTTGGTAAACACTTTAAAATTACCATTTTAAATCATTAACATTGAAGTGTACCGGAATACTTAATGAACAGTTGGATTGTTAAGTGTCGTAATTTTATCGTAATTTCAAGTCAATTAGTGGAATTGAGGCCCGGGTAATTAGTACACTACGATTTACGATAGATGACCACTGCGCTAAAGTAATTTTTTATCCCTTTGGAGTTGCGATAGCGAAGAGACGGCGGTAATCCTTGTATTTCATTTGCGCTGACGATACTTTTCAGTATTTCGCTATTGCCATATTCTCACATTAATATTCTTAATCTTACCCAGAAGACCGCTATTTGTGGTCATCTTTCGTAATCGTACCGTACGCGTGGTATAGAGCTAACGTTTTATACGCGACTGTACTCTCTTATACTGTGATTACGTTAACGGTGTTTAGAATAAACGTTGTATTTAATCTTTAGTTGCTAAAGCTTTGTGTACTTGATGATGTTCCGTATCCCTTGAATTAGTCACGAAAACTGTCTAAACACGTTATTTCGTTAGATGTGTTTATCTCCTGCTTGTAAATAAATTGAGCTACCTGTACACTACTTTCAATGTATCTAACACTACTCGACCAAACAGTGCAACAGCTTTTTTTAAATTGCTGATCGTGAATGTAATACAAGACATATTTTAAATTATTTGTCAATATATATAATTATCAATGACAACATCCAGTTTAACAATCTTTTTCTCACATTAACTTCTACTACAACTACTAAGGCTGAAAGCCAGCTTGCCACTTACCCGTTGAAGCTGTAAAGGTCATCTGCGGCCAACAGCGATAAGTCATTGCGAAAGCAAAAATTACTAGATCATCATCATCAGCTTTTAACTTCTCCACTGCCTGCAGGGAACAAGGTTTCCCACAAATCATTGCTGCTAACGCTTACTATCAATGTGTGTGTATATATGTATATGTGTATACTGTGTCTAATATTGTTAATCTACGATTCCACTTGACGACCCATTTCGTCATTTAGTTGAGACGTCGGCTACTACACCAAGGGTTCCGGGTTCGATCCCCAGACAGTACAAACATTTGTGTGCACGAACATATCTGTTTGTATGGTCTGGGTGTTTTCTGTGCATAATATATATATGTCATCATCATCAGCTCATTAAATGTCCCCACCGAGAGGCACGAGCCTACCTGTATAGGGTGATTAGGCCTTAGTCGTCCACGCGGGCCCAGTGCGGATTGGACGACTTCACACACAACCTTCGAATCTATTCGCAGGCGTGCATGAAGGTTTCCTCACTCAATATGTATGTATTTACAAACAAAAATGTATAAAAGTATGTTTATCCGTTACTGAATACCCATACTACAGGCTTCACATTTAACTTGGGGCTGGATGGCGCTGTGTGAATTCCTTTAATAATAATAATATTTATTTATTTAAAAAAACAAAGCAAGTTCCATATTACATTTCAGGCTTAAAACATGAATTAGTTTTATAATTTGTTTATTTACTATGTACCACACATGAATTTATAAGTTTGAGTTTCACAAGGAAAGAAAAATTTCGTAAACTGTCTGATTCAATTTCGAATACGAAAATGCTAAAGCTATTGGTATGCCGCTTCGTGTTACGCCAGGTTTATTTCATTGGTCACGATATAACACATTCTATGAAAGAAAGGAGCGTCGGTGGCTCAATGGTGTGGTCGAATCCCGCCACGTACAAATGTGATTTCGAAATCATATACACGTTATCTGACGCTCTTACGTTGAAAATAAACATCGTGAGAAAACCTGCGTACGCCTGCGAAGAGATTTAATAGTTGTGCGTGTAGTCGACCAATCTGCACTGAGCCCGCGTAGACGACTAAGGCCTATACACCCTATACAGGTAGGCTTGTGCCCTTCGGTGGGGACGTATAATGAGCTGATGATGATGATGCAAAAAAAGCGTAAATTGTTTTAGATCTTCTTGAACACCTGCCTTAACAATGGCTCATAATCACCAACTCATAAATTTTCAACATTTAATTTTTAAACATGTGTCGTCAACTTTCATTAATTTTCCAATAGTGTGGAATATAAAACAATTTAAAAAGCATTCAGATCAAAACGGCCATTTTAACTTCTTCTTAGTAGGGTTAAGTTAATGATGCCAATCTTCTCATTCAAGCACCGTACTTAACGCACGTGACTCCACAGTGTACATATTTGACTGGCCCGATGGCACATTAGCTAGTGACCCTTCCTCGCTGCGCCAGTGGCTAAGACAAACATTTGTGTGACTGCCATCTGTATTTATTCTGTATCTATATGTATATATAGGTTTGTATGTACTAAGATTTGCTTGTTTAACGTATATATCTAATGTCTCTGACACTATTGGATAATACTGTTAATGATTAAACGTTTCATCATCATCATCAGCTCATTAAACGTCCACACCAAGGGGCACGAGCCTACACGTATGGCCGACTTCACGTACAACCTTTGAATCTCTTCGCAGACGTGCGCAGGTTTCCCCACGATGTTTTCCCTCACCGTGAAAGCGTCGGATAACGTACAAATGATTTCGAAAATTCGAAAACACATTGGTAAGTGGCGGGAATTGAACCTGCGCCCTTCCGATCGGAAGGCAACAGTTCACACCACCGAGCCACCGCACTCTAATGTTTGTCACAAGCTCAAATAATTTCATGTTTCACATGTCCTTATTATGTCCTAGTCGCAATCAATAATAAATAAACTTCAAAATATCTGACGTTTCTTTACCTGCTTGAATGATTAGAAACTTATTTCGATCGATACCTGAATAAAT